>VZTN01030938.1:117167-140859 GCA_013400515.1 Erpornis zantholeuca
CAGATCCCTTTGTTATTTCCTGGGGGGAACCCCCTTCCCCCTCATATTTTCACGTTTCTAATTTCACTGCTCCATTTTTTGGAGCATCAAATCTTCCCCGGGTTAGGGTTTCAATGCAGGGAGAATTCTGTGTGCCATATGTGAGGGGGAGCAGAACATGCTGAGTGCACGAGTGGGTGGAAAGGTCCAGGGGGAGCTGCAGCAGAAGGAGAGGAAGACACTGCATTAAATATTGGTGTTTGAAAGCTGCTGAGCAAAGGAGGAAGGCTGTGGCAGCCAGGTCTGAGATCCTCCCCTGCTCCATCACTCCAGTCCCCAGCAGCAAGGCACAGAGTGCAGAGCCTGATGCCCAAAGGGGAACATATGGTGAGTAATTCCAAACTCATCCATTTTCCTGCTGAAAGCTCAGCAGATGAATATTGCCAGTATTTGTCTGATCCTTTTTCCTGCACAAAGGGGCAAATCCTGCAAGGTGCTGAGCACCAGTGACTTTTTTGAGCCAGGTCCCAGAGCTGGATCTCATGGGTGGTGAGGATGCTCAGCACCTCGTGCCCAGCAGGATTGCAGCTCAGCTCTGGGCGAGTTTAGCTCTCCTTATCCTTGTTAGCCTGCATTTGCAACTCCACTTGCCTCATTTCTGCCCCCCTCTCTCCTTTCAGAGGCTGAATATTGAGCAGGGTGGTGCTGGATGAGAACATTCTGATCCTGGTAAGAAAACCAAGGGATTCTGCTGGAAGTTTGGGGGCAGGAGCAGTTGTCCATGGAGAAGTTCATTTCCTGTAAATGTTGTTTCCATTGGCAGCGAGGGACAGTTGCAGGAGTTCATGAAGTTCTGGCTCACGAGGAAGAGTAGTTGCATCCCAAAACCTCAACTCCTCACTGCAGCAGATTACTCAGCATCACTCAGAGGTCCTCAGAACCAAAATCCAATCTCCAAAGGTGGCCTGGACACTCACATTGCTGAACCTCATCGATCTGAGGCAGATCCCTCCTTTCTCTGAGTGCTCTGGGGAAAATGGCTCTGAAATGCATCCCACTGGCTTCCCAAACACTGCAGGGGAACCTTAATGTCCGTGGGATGTTACCCCAGTGATGCCAGAATGATTTTTGCCTTTTCTTTCACACCCCTCTCACACACTCTTTTATAGTTTGATGTGTTCTCAGTGCTTTTAGCCCCACACTTGTACCTCCCCAAGGCTGAGAACTCAGCTCAGCCCCACGGCACCGTTAAACCAGGAGAGCAAACATCCTGGGAGCCCCAGACACCAAGGGCCTCTCCAGAACACATTTGGGAACCTCAGCCAGGCCCAGCCAGGGGGAAGGTTCCTCACAACGAGGGCTTCACTCCAGCCTCTCCCTGGGGGATCTTTGATAAATATGTTAATTTTTCAATGCCTATAACTGTGTGTATTTCAGTGTGAGGTGTGCATGCATTTTCAGGGCATTCCACCTGGACCAAGTGCTGCACCCAAGGATCCTGAAATAAATCCTGAGGTAAAAACTCCTTTTCTCCATCAACTGTGTTTTGGTTTTAATTTGAAGACCAGGGAAAGGCAACACCACAAATTCCCTGTTATTGTTACCAGTGCAGCAGGGAGCTCTCCCACCAAAACACCTGGAGAGAACTTGGCAGCAACCTGGGTTTTCAGGTGTCCTCGCTGCTCTTTGTGCCTTTGGGGCTGGGCCCTGGCACAGCACACTCCCCATCCCCTGCCCAGGCTGCAGCTCCTCGTGTGCCACAGCTCCCAGAGGTGGCAGCGAGGCCACCCAGACCTCCCTGTCCTTAGGGCTGTGGAGAAATCCCAAACCCATCCCCAGTCACATTCACTCCGTCCTCCCAAGCCTTTCCAAGTATGCTCTTAAATCCCAAACTTTGTTCAAGCAGCAGGCAGTCGTGGTTGTGCCAGGATTTTGGAGCTGTTATGGGCACACAGCAGCACAGCCCTGCTGTTGGTAGGCACAGATATCCCAGAGCCTTCCCAATGACAGACTATTTTTGGGAAGCCACTGTTGCTGCTGCTGTCCCTCTTTCCAAAGCCAGGCTGCCCTCATGGCTTGTCCCATCACCCTCTCATTTGGAAGAAATCACTACAAACTCTTTATACTTTTCCACAACTTGCAATCTCTCCACAGCTGGGCTCCCTTGGTGCCTCGGGGGCAGAAGGAGGGAAACACCAACAGCCCTGGAGGCCCTGCAGGAGCAGTCACAGGAGCTTTCAGAAAATGTCCCCCCCGTGACATTTGCAGCCTCTGTTTAGCAGCAGCCAGAGCTGAGCTCTGCCAAAGCCCCCGAGGGCTCCCTGGAGCTGCCTCCTGGCACACCCCAGGGGCCTGGTTCTGCAGTGACAGGGCTGTCACCCAGCCAGCCTCATGGATTAGACATCATGTCATCCTCCCTGCTGCTGTCAGTGCCCTGCCAGAGCCAGCAGGGTCCTGCTGTGCCACCAGGAGTGGCTGGGGGCCACCAGGGCACCCTCACTGCTCTGCCAGGCTCACTCCTGGGCCCTCCTGCATCACTGCCCGGAGTTGTCCAGGTCGGAGGACACCAAAGGTGCTGCTCTGGCTGTGCCAGGAGGGTCGGTGGGTGATGCCTCCAGCCCTGGCAGGGTTTCCAGGAGGTGTCCTGTAGCACAGCAGGCTTTTCCCAGAGGGATCTGCTGTTTTCTGTTCCACTCTATGCCAGGCTGAGGGCTCGGCCCAGCCCTCACTGAGCTGAGCCCAGAGGAGGCAGGTACAGACACCTGCTGAGACAGGCTTGGCTCTCAGGCACGGCCTGGCTGCAGTCCTGCCACCCAGCCTGATGTGATGCATTAGGGTTTCAGCTTTTATATTTTTCATATCCTGTAATTCTTTAATATCATTCTAAACTCCATATAGACTGGTAGCTGCTATTCTTCCATTTTGGTCAGACAAAACAATTCCTCTCCAGGCCTGAAACTCAAGGACACCTTCCTGCCTCAGGCCCTGAGAAATGTAAACAGAAGTGAGTTGGGGGGGAGCAAACTTGGGGTAATTCATTACCTGGAGCTGGAATTGGAGGATTAACCCCCCTTGTGCAAATGGACCAAACCTATAAAAGGACAACCTGTGAGCCTTGGTTCCTTTTGGGTGTAGCCCCTAGGGGCTTCGACTGCTCTGAATGTACCCAAAGGCCCTTCAATAAATATCCCTGCTTTTATTCTCTTCCTTTTGGCTGGCCTGTGTGTTTAGACAGCCCAATAAGGCATCAGATGTGTGGCCCTGGGGGAGCTCTGACACCTCACTGCACCTGGGAGCACCTTTCTGCATCTATTCCCACTCCCAGGCCTTGGCACCACAGGCTGCTCCTGCTGTGGGTTCCACACCTGCCTGCTCAAACCTTCGGGACCTTGGTGGGAAGCCCTTGACACAAAGAGAGAGAAAACTTCCACCAGGGTGTGAGCAGGTCAGGGAGGGAATGGTTACACAGCCAGGGCTCGGAGCTGATGCTGAACACTCTCCTTCCTCCCAAGGCAAAGGAGGATGAGGAGATGGATCCTGTGGACCAAAAGGAGACTCCCTTGGCCAAGCTGATAATGATGCCTTAGGGTTTAACTTTTCTCTGTTCCCAGCCCTGCCCTGCCCAGTGTCACTCTGCAGTTCCCTGGAGCTCGTTCAGTGCTGTTCTCTCATGCTCACACACACACAACAAAGCCTCTCCAGCTCTCCAAGGACACCCAGACCCTCCTAGGCCCAACAACTGCAAACCACAAGCTTGGGGACAGAGGGGCAAGCTTGGGCAAATTCCATCCTTGCCTGGCTCCTGCTTGGGCAATTGATGCTGAGATCCAAGTGGCAAGAACTCGGGAGCTGTCCTTATCCATGTTGGGATGCACTGAGGCAGGAGCCTCTGGAGCCCAGAGTGTACCTCTGAAGGCCTTTCCAACCAATCCCTCCTTGATTCCTTTATTCCTGTCTGGTCTCTAAGTAGCCATTTAAGGCATCAATAACAAAGGCCTGCCACTGCCACCAGTAAATTAAACTGGTACCTCCTAGAGCTGCCATGATGCTTTATGAACCATCTGCTCCTGGCCTCCCTTTGCTGCTGCCTGTAACTGATGTTTGCAGCTGGCCAAATTTGTCATATTCAGGCAGTTCCTCACTGCTGTGAATTTATCGGGGCCTGGTGACTCTCAGTGCTGGCAGAGGACACCCTAGCAGCAGGACACTTCTCCAGCCACCCCCTGGCATCCTTCTGCCTCAGCCCAGCCCCACCTTGTTCTCTGCCACATCTCCAGGCAGCAAAAGGCTTTTCTCACCTGCTGGTTAAAGCCCAGATCCTGTGGTAGGAAACCCCAAACCTTCCATGAAAATCCCTTCCAGGAGCTCACCCTTGCCAGGACTTTTGGAAGAGCATTTGCAAGCAATTAATGCTCCCTTGCCTTTTTTCTCTCGACACAGAACCAGGCAAAAAAAATAAATCTCTCCTTCAAAAAGCCCAGGCCACAAAGCAAGCAGGGCATTTAATGTGCTGATACTCAGGGAAGATTCCTCTTTTCAGGGAGCATCCTTGATGTGATGCTAATGAGGGAAAAATCTTTCAGAGCAGGAGAGCTCCTCAGAGATTTTAAATATCCATTTCTCAGGATTTCAGAACCTGAGTCAATATTTCACATCTACAAGGGATGAAAGGAAAGCTCATGGGGCCAGTGCAAGCTGACTTCCAGCTTCCTGCTCTGGTTCCTGTCCTCTTGGAAACATTTCTGTGAGGCAAACCCCAGTGGCAACATGCAGGGGGTTCATAATTCAGGATATAAATTCTCTTCCATCCATTAGCAGTGCCCAGAGTCTCACAGCACTCCCAAGGACTGTCCCCTTCCGTGGAGCATCCTTCACCTTCCCCACCTGGGCGAGGAAGAACCCAGTGCCCACCCCAGTTTTAGGCTGTGGGATGAGGATGATCCTCCTCATCCCAACTCTCACATATTAAAGACAACAGAAAAGAGCTGAAAAATCCATCCTGGAGAAGCACTGAAGAAGCCAGTCAGTGATGTTTACATCTCTCACTGAGCTGCCCATCCAGCAGAGCTTTGGAATGAGTTTTGGACGTTTACTCCAAAAGCACAAGGCCATGGATAATTTCTTGTAATTTCTCCCCTGTGTTTGCAGGGGCAGAGCTGTCACAGATCCCAACATGCAGCCGTGGGGAAGGGGGGCTGGAAGAGTTCAGCAGGGATATCCTGCACTGCTGGGACTCAGGAGGTTTTCTGGCACGAGGCAGTGCTGAGAGGTGAGGTCAGGATAAAATCATGGAGCTCTTTGGGTTGTAAAAGATCGTGGAGTCCAACCACCCCCAGCACTGCCCTGTGTCCCCAAGTGCCACATCCTCAGGGCTGCTAAACCCCTCCAGGGCTGGGGACTCCACCCCTGCTGGATGACTCTTTCATGAAGAAATATTCCCCAATATCCACCCTGAGCCTCCCCTGGCCCAGCCTGAGGCTGTTCCCTCTCCTCCTGTCCCTGTTCCCTGCCAGCAGAGCCTGACCCCCCCCGGCTGCCCCCTCCTGTCAGGGACTTGTGCAGAGCCACAAGGTCCCCCCTGAGCCTCCTTTTCTCCAGGCTGAGCTCCTTTCCCAGCTCCCTCAGCCTCTCCTGGGGCTCTAGCTCCTTCCCAGCTCCTTTGCTGTTTTCACACCCAGCAGTTCTCCCATTCCAGGTCAATTCCTGATGAATTCCCAGCTCAGCTCTGCCCTGCTCCCAACCCTGCCCCGAACTCTGGATCTGACACTCAGCCACCCCTGTGGGCTCACTCCAGACTCTGTCCCTGCAGAGCAGCCCAGGCTGGGCATGTGCTGCAGCTCCAGGTGCCACTGAGCACACGGGAGGTTCACACTCAATCGTGTGCTTGGTCTTCTTTAATCTCTATTTTTAACTCACCCCCAGAGAAGCAGAAGGCTGAAGAAAGAGCTCCTGCCACACAAGGTGGAAAGTTTCATCTCTGCCCCTGCTCACCCCAGCCCTGGGCTGAACTCCCTGCAGGGCTTTAGGCTGGCTCTGAGCAGGAGAAGAGCAGGAATGAGCTCTGCCTGAACAGTGGGACAGTGGGAATTTTAGGACAATTTCCCTAAAATTCCACGGTGCATCCTCAGCCAAGGGGGGTGGCAAACCAAACTGATGGACACCCCTTGTCTTCTGAGGCTGCTCATGGAATCCCAGATTATCCAAAAGCCCCACAGGGACCATCCAGTCCAGCTCCTGGCCCTGCACAGACACCCCAGCAATCCCCCCCTGTCCCTGGGAGAGGTTCCAAACACCTCCTAAACTGTGGCAGAGGTGCTCCTCAGCAAGCCCTGAGCTCTGCTTTATTCCAAGCCCCAACTCCCAGAGTTTGCTCTGGGGAAAATAAAGAAACAAATAAATAAAATTCCCTTTGCTTGTACACAGCAAGAAAGATAATGCCGGTTTGCTGTGGAATAAAAATGCCACCAGTTATTTATCCAGGTGAGGAATTAGGCACTGCACAAGCTAGGAAAGCTCAATGAGAAAGTAAATCCTTAGGATGTAGCACACAGGGAAAAAAAGATTAATTGATTTGTGACTACAAGGAGGTTTATTCAGAACCATATTTATCACTACAGTGTGTTTGAATTCGGCAGGGGCTCCACTCAATTTTCTTCCGCAGCCTTTCTTTGCCGTTCAAGGAAATACATCAGCAAGAAGAGAGAAATGACACTTCATTTTAAGGAGCATCACCTTGCTTTAGAGAATAAACTCTCCCTGGAGCTGCCGCTCTGGGACTGCTGCCCAGCCCACAGCCAAGGGAGCTGGCAGCTGACACAACCCCGAGCTCTGCTGCCACGGTGAAGGGCCCCAGATTTCCACTGCACCCTGAGTCACTTTGCACCTCAGGGGGCTGGAGGTGACAAGCTGCTTGGGGTGGGAGATGGGGAGGGAGAGGGAGGATGTGCATTTTCCCCTCCCGCAGCAGGAGCACCCAGGGGATGTGCCAGGGGTGCCAGGCACCCTCTGGCTGTGCAGACCTCAGCCCCGGGGCAGTTTGTCTGTCAAAGGCTCCGTGGTGGCCCCGTGCAGCTCAGGGCTGAGCCCCGTTCCAGTCACACAGCCCAATGCTCCCCTCTGTGCCCGGCAGCGCCCGCGCCTTCTCCAGCAGCGAGGCACCGCCGGCTCCTTCCTTTCTCCGCACACAGAAATGGCTCTGGTCTTCAAAGAACTCCCAGCTCCCACCCCAAAAATCACCTCAAACACACCCAAACCCCGGGCTGGTACTCCCATCCCACAGGGAAACTGATGCCAGAAACAGATAAGTGACCTCAGGCAGGAGCTGAGCAGGTCCTGAGCTGGGAATTCTCATGGATTCTGGTTCCCTGATCCTCCTGTCCTTCTTCTATTGCCTGTTCAAACATGCATTTGCTCCTATTTACCCACTACAGCCTTAAAATACACAGAGATTTCAACACTCTAAAGACAGGTTAATCATTTATTTATTGTTTGCTTCTTATTTCAGAGGCCTGAATTACACCATAATTACTTGGAGAGAAGCTCTAACAACCCGAGCTGTTTGTCTAGCAGCCTCATTTATTTTTGCATGGCAAAACCATTATTCCCCTCCAAAATCAGAAGAAAATAGGAAAAATACCCTTGAGCGCTTCATCCAATTTTAAAGCAGAGCTGTGTTAGTCCACACAAGAGCCTGTGAATTCCCGACCACAGGACAGATCCAGCAATAACCCTGCATCCTCTGGCACAGCTCGGGCAGCTCAGGAAGGAACAGGCAACTGCAGGAACTGTGCTGCCAAGGGCTTGGAAGGGGCAAAGTGAGGGAAAGCTGATGTCCTGTGCGGTGTCCTGAAGGGAGGGAGGGGGAGCCCAGCCAGCCCAGCGGTGTTCCAGCTGTGCTGCCCCAGCAGGAGGAGGGAGAAGGGATCAGGCAGGATCCCAGGAATGCTGCAAAGCCCTGCCACAGATGTGCTTTGGGCTCCCTTTGTGCTCTGGGCTCCATCACTCCCTGGGATGAGCCCGGGAACAGGAGCTGTGGGGTCAGAGCCACCTCCTCCTTCCTCTTGTCCTGCTCATCCCAGACATCCTTGGGCTGGCTGGGTGAGGGGGGAGCCCTGCTCCGTGGAGCTGTGCTCTGGTCCAGGTGGAGAGGGAGAGGTACCCACACCCCTGGCAGTGCCCAAGGGCAGGATGGAGGGGCTTGGAGCAGCCTGGGACAGTGGAAGGTGTCCCTGCCCATGGCACCCCATTTCTCACCTCTCCCCCCTGCATCCCCAGCCTCTGGAAGCTCTGGAAGGCTCTGGAAAGCTCTGGAAGGTCTGGAAGGCTCTGAAAGCCTTCTCATCTTTTGCATTTCCCGCAGGGCAGCCCCAAAAATCCCACCCCGTGCTTGAGAGCATTGTCCAAACTCCAATTTGCTGAGCTCGTGCGTGGTTTTGTGGGGAAAAGAGGCTAACGAGGACCCACGGAGGTGTTTCATGAGGACCCAGGAGGTGTTTCATGAGGACCCAGGAGGTGTTTCACTGCCACCCTGCTCCTCCTCAGGTGGAGCTCTCAGTGATCCCTGTGGAAGGATTTATCCTGGAGCAGCTCCTCCCTCGGTTCCTGGGGGCTGCCATCCCACAGGGGTGGGCAGGGCCCCTCTGCCTTGCAGGGGCTCACGGGGCTGAGGGGGGATTCCTGGGGGGTCAGCACAGCTCCCACAGGTTGGAGGCTGGCTGGGAGCCAGGGGGAGCCCTGCTCCATGGAGCTGTGCTCTGGTCCAGGTGGAGAGGGAGAGGTAGTGCCCAAGGGCAGTCCTGGATGAGGCTTTGAGCAGCCTGGGACAGTGGAAGGTGTCCCTGCCCATGGCAGGGATGGGATGGGATGGGATGGGATGGGATGGGATGGGATTTAAGGTCCCTTCCAGCCCAAACCAGTCTGGGATAAAACATAACAATTCTCCCTACACATACTCAGGACTCCCAACATTTGTCCCCGCACGGTCCCGGCCGTGCCTTGCTGAGAACATTTAAAGATGTTTCCCCTTAATTCCCAGTTTTTTCCCCGCTTCTTCTGGAAAATGAGCCATGACACATGAGCCATTTGCAACGTGCTGCAAGTGTGACTTTGGCTGCATTTCCATGGCAACTCTCCCCCCTGCATCCCCAGGCTCTGGATGTGCATTCCCGGCAGAGCCGGGCTGCAGACACACATCATTATATTTAATCTGAACAAGTGTGTACCTGAGTTGACTTTATTTCATGAAACTGCATAAGAAATTAAATTCCTCTCACTATTTCCTGCTCTCCCATCCCGGTGTCATTACTTGCAGGGCTCTGCCATTACTTGTTGGCATTTTGCATCAGTACATAATGATACAATATCAGATAATGTTAAGATGCAGAAACCACTCCAAACACCAGACAGCAATTTTCTGCTCAGTTTCCCAATTTAACCTGAATTGATACTACAGTGTAAGTCTGGATGAGGTTCAGGGACTGCTCTAATTAGAGCAGCATCTTGGGTAGCAGCACTCACTTGCATCCTGCCTTTCTGGTCCCGGCCTTGATAGGGCAATTAAGAGGCAGAAGAGAGAACTCCTCTTCAAGATCTGTCCTAATGAACAGCTCCAGGTCCTGTTACACCTCGTCCTCTGATCCTGCAGCCCAGCGCAGCTCTGAGCGCTCACAGAATTCATTGTGTTTCATAAATCCCACTCCAAATGGACAAGTTTAACTTCCCCTGCCCAGAAAAAAGCTGTGGGATGGTGAGCACGCCTGGTGGGTACAACTCCTGCAGCTCCTGCAGTGAGGCCAGGCCAGCTCAGGAGTTAAAAAGTGCCCAGCAGTGGCACCAGAGCCACGGGCAGGGACTGAGCCCAGCAATTCCCTGCACAGGAGGCACAACTCCTGCCCTGGGCAGTGCCCAGCCCTGAACAGGCTGCCCAGGGAGGGGCTGGAGTCTCCCTCAGCAGGGATATTGCAGAGCCACATGGACACACTGCTGTGCCCTGTGCTCTGGGGTGGCCCTGCCTGAGCAGGGAGGTGCCCCCAGGGACCCTCTGGGGTCCAGTCTGTGGCTCCCCACCTCTCCTAACCACTGGCACAGCAAATCTTTTACTGTTGCCTCAGCTCTGGTCTTCTCCACCCCAAAAGAGGTCACACGTGATGGCAGCAGCCCAGCCTGAGCTGGGGATTCACCCACTGCCCTCACCACAGCAAATACATGAACACAACCAAAGGATGGTTCTCCCCTGCTGGCAGCCCAAAGACCCTGTGGGAGCTGTGCTGACCCCCCAGGAATCCCCCCTCAGCCCCGTGAGCCCCTGCAAGGCAGAGGGGCCCTGCCCACCCCTGCGGGATGGCAGCCCCCAGGAACCAAGGAAGGAGCTGCTCCAGGATAACAGGGATCACTGAGAGCTCCACCTGAGGAGGAGCAGGGTGGCAGTGAAACACCTCCTGGGTCCTCATGGAACACCTCCTGGGTCCTCATGAAACACCTCCTGAGTCCTCATTAGCCTCTTTTCCCCACAAAACCACGCACGAGCTCAGAAATTTGCAGTTTGGACAATGCTCTCAAGCACAGGGTGGGATTTTTGGGGCTGCCCAGTGCAGCTGGACTCTGATCATCCTTGTGAGGCCCTTCCAGCTCAGGATATCCTGTCCAGTGACTGTTTCATGGTGCTATGGAGAGGACAAGCACAGCCCCACTGCCTCCAGGGGGTGTGATAAAAACCACTGGGTAGAATGTGCCTGCAGGAGCCTTGGCTGCATCCTCCCCTCTTGGAAAGGCACTGGCAGGAGCTGCCTTCTGTGCAGCTCCCTGGCCAAACACGGGAGGAAAGCTGGCACACGGAAAGGCAGCAGGGATGTTCAAAGCAGGGACTGAGCCTTTTGTGCTGCCTCCATCTGAACTCAGCTGGGGGATCCCTGCAGCCCCAGAAATTCCTTTTAGCCGATGCCTGTGGACAGAACTTCCTGCGTTTTCAGCCAAGCCTGTGAGGATATGGAAAATAAACTCCTCACAGCCAGCTCTCCCTGCCCCGTCCTGCAGAAACTGAGCCTAAATGAAGCCAGGATGAGATGAAAACTAAACAAAGCCAGGATTTGCCAGTTTAAGCTGAGATGCATCTTGCATCTCTCCTCAGGAACACCTCTCCATGTTCATCTGTGGCAGATGAGAAAATCCACGTGCAAAACACAGCAGCTGAAATGATGTATCCAAACCAAAGCCAGGGCAGGATTTGGTCACACATTCCATGTGCTCACCTCCCACGCCGTGGTTTGAGTGTCTCCTGCTCAGACACCACCTTAACAGAATGTTAAGACAGAACATTCTTAAAAGCTTTTTAGCCAATATCAAGTTTCTAAAGTTTACAGACAAGTGTTCTAAGCAATCACTAAAAAGCACACATGCATCTACTACGAACAATACTCGCTTGTAAGCTTTGTAATAATGCACGATATCCCATTATTTAAGCTTAAAACTTCAGTATCTTTGCTAAGCACATTTTCTGCAGCTTCAAGACTTCTCTGAGCCAAGCCTAGAGACACCAGCCCTTGTGTTAGTGTCCTTGTTGTCTAGATAATTGTATCTTCTTTTACTTCATGATTTTGAAGTTGCAGCTAAAACTAAAATCTTTGCTTTATTCCTAAACCTGCTTTTCCCCACATAATCTGAGAGCCTTCTTGCTTTTAGCTTTTCCCACAGTTCCCCCTCTCGGGGGGGGGAGGGGGGGATCTATCAGATATGGGGCAATCTGAGGATCTGAATCAGAAATGGCCCCATCACAGGTGTGAAAAAATGCCAACAGGAACCAGAGGCCACACTCAGAATTGAAGCTACCACCTCCCACCACCCAGGAATGTCACCACACCCAGTGACACCAATGGCTGGGGATGGTCAACAAACAAAACTGTTCCAAAGAGGAGAAAAAAGATTTCAGCATTCATTTCACTCTGGAGAGAAGATTCATTGGTTTTTTCCCTAGGGAAAGGGGAAAGATGAGAAAATCCCTGATTTCAGTGATCCTGATTAACCCAGGAGCCCTGGGCAAGCTTGGCTGCAGCTGCTGAGGCACCACTGAAACTTCATTTTGCAAAAAGAAATGGCAAAAAGAAGGAATTTAACCCAAGACTTTCCCAGCTGCACTCCAGAGGAGCCCCTCAGGTCTCACCACTCTGGCTGAGGGTGAGGCCATCACCAGCTCCTTTCTGGGGCCCCAGACTTGGGCTTCCAACTTTAACTCCTCTGTGGTTCCATCTCCACAACAGCAAATCGTTTCCCTTTAAAAGGAGCCACTCCAGTGCAATGTTCCCTCCTGCACAGGAATTAAAACATGTTACAAAACTGATCCATGTGCCCTGCTGGCCACAGAACCTCTCTGGACACAGACTGGGGAAGCATTTCCTCATGTTTGAGCTGAGCTTTTCTAAACAGCTGGAAAGTTCTGACCTTTGTTTGCCCAAATTAAAAACTCCACCAAAATGGGCATTTATACATGGCTGGAACAGGGGAGGTACCATCAAATGTTCCATCCCTGAAAAATCTCCCAACTTTTTCATTTTTTAACAGTGAGGGTGCAAATCAGCCCAATTTCCTTTCATTAGGACTTGTTATGTTGTTCTTGCCTTCTCAGAAAAATTTCACAGGAGAAAAAGAATTCCCAACAAGCTTTCATTTGAATTGATTCCTATTCAACCCAATGAGGTCATGCATGTTTAATTATCATCATCCCTATTACAGACGGAAAATCAACTTCCTCTGATGTTGCTATGCTAATTATCATCTCATTTGTTTGGCAATGGCATCACCCAACTGATGGAGATTCTGGAAAAGCAGGAGCTGAAAGGCTTGCACGGAGCATTGCAAAGAGTGGCCAGCACTTGGCAAAGTCCTGGATGGATCACAGGCAGCACCATCTGGAGATTCCTTTTAGCTCTCCAAGGCAGGAACACCCTCAAGGATTTTGCCACAGTGAACTTTCAGTAAAATAAAGAGGAAAAACGGGAGGCAAATATCATCCCATTCCTTGAAGTGCTGGGAATGGAGGAGGGGGAAGAGGAATTAAAGACAAGCCTTTGAAAGAAATTCAAGGTTGCTCCAAACACCAGCTCAGGTCTCTCAGACTGGGAATGAAACACGGAATCATGGAATGGTTTGGGTTGGGAGGGGCATTAAAAACCACCTCATCCCACCCCTGCCATGGCAGGGACACCTCCCACTGTCCCAGGCTGCTCCCAGCCCCAGTGTCCAGTCTGGCCTTGGGCACTGCCAGGGATCCAGGGGCAGCCACAGCTGCTCTGGGCACCTTGTGCCAGGGCCTGCCCTCCCTCCCCTACTCTGGGAACATTTGTGAAAATCCCTGGCAGCAGCAGCCCAGTCTGTTCCTGGGAAGTTCCCAGTTCCCTGGCAGTGATGATGACTTTTCCCCCTGATGATGATGCCTTAGGTGTTAACTTTTCTCTGTTCCCAGCCCTGCCCTGCCCAGTGTCACTCTGCAGTTCCCTGGAGCTCGTTCAGTGCTGTTCGCTCATGCTCACACACACACAACAAGGCCTCTTCAGCTCTCCAAGGACACCCAGACCCTCCTAGGCCCAACAACTGCAAACCACAATCTTGGCGACAGGGGGGCAAGCTTGGGCAAATTCCATCCTTGCCTGGCTTCTGCTTGGGCAATTGATGCTGAGATCCAAGTGGGAAGAACTCGGGAGCTGTCCTTGTCCATGTTGGGATGCACTGAGGCAGGAGCCTCTGGAGCCCAGAGTGTACCTCTGAAGGCCTTTCCAACCAATCCCTCCTTGATTCCTTTATTCCTGCCTGGGCTCTGTTTCTAGGATCCATTTAAGGCATCGATGATGCTGTTGCTTCAAGACTCTTCAAAAGTGAGCTGGGATCAGGGACAAGAGCAGACAAAGCAAACCCAAAATCTGCCAGTGGACTGGAAATGCTCCTTTTTGCTCCCAGGGGAGGAGGGAAACTTGATGCTAATCTCTGCTCCGAGCAAGTGCAATCCTTCTGCATCCCAATAAACTGTGGCATCTACAAGTACAGCTCCAGCACATCAGTGCAGCCATGTGTGTGACCCAAAATAAGAACATGAGGACCAGGAGACTGCTCTCCAAAGCAGCTGGGTGTGCAGAGCTCTGCAATGGTTATTAGGCTCGTTTAAGTACCAAATTAACCAAAGAGTGGGAGGAAAGAGTGATGAAACCAGAATCTGATCTCCTGCTCCAAGATTAACCTTAGCTTGGCAGCTCTCTCTGCTTCTGTGCTTATTTTTAATTTAGTAATGCTCTGATGATTTATTTCTATATTAAAGCCTCTTTCACAAAAGCTGAAAAAGAAACGACTGCAGGAGCAGCAAATTCTCCCTGAGAGCTGAAACGAAGGCACTTCAGCAGGCACACAGGGAACGTGGGCTGCTCTGTGGCCAGCTGGGCCAAGGGAAGCACTGCTCCCTGCAAGGAAAGCACTCAAACTACATTGTCTGCCCTGCTAAAATGGAAAACGTGGCTCTGCTGTAAGCCCTGGGCACTGCTGGGGTCGCAGAGCCCTTTGCTTTGTGTCAAGGCCTCCCTGGAAATCTGGAACAGCGCTGAGAGCCCCTTTGGATGGAAGATGTGGAGGCACCACCAGCCTGGTGCCACAGCCCACAGAAACTGCCAATCCTGTAGGATCCTGGTTCCCATGGATTCCCAAGTGATTTTTCCTGGCAGTCACTGCAGGTCCCCATCCCCACATCAGAGGGAACAATCCAGCAAAGCTCCCATCTGCTCCCCCATCTCCTCACTCCTGTTCCAAAGGGAACTGGGATCTCTCCTCTCCTCTCCTCTCCTCTCCTCTCCTTCCTTTCCACTTTATTTTTAGTGTCTCAGCTCCCCACCCTGAATGCTGCACCCTGTGTGCTTCTCTCTCCTTCCAACCATGTTTTCTCCCAGCAGCAGTATTCTGGTGGACACTTTTGACCAGTGGACAGAGAGATTTGCAACACAAAGTAAAACAAAACATCTTGTGGGTTAGACAGACCTAGATCCTGAAATTCACTCTGAGGACGGGGAAAGAGCTTCGGCAGATTTTGTCATCTCAGGGAAAACCAGATTTTTCATTCTGCTCCCTCTCAGCAGAGTGACAAACCCGTGACTGCCCACACACAAGTGCAGCTGCCTACGGACACAGAGAAAATACAGAACTCAGAGCTCCTGGAGTTCATTTTGTGCTCTGGAGATGATACCCGCACAGCTGTCAACTGGAGCACAGAGATAAACCTAAACACGGGGCTGATACAGCTCTCAGGAAGGGTTCCCATCCCTTTCCTCCCCCAAGGAGAAGCCTGCAATGCACTGAGATGTCTCAATTCCCTGGGAAAGAGAGGGAGCCTCAGGGGAGGAGCTGGATGAGGTTAATGGGGGGACTGGAGCACCTTCCCTATGGAGCCTGGCTGGGAGAGCTGGGATTGCTCAGCCTGGGGAAGAGGAGGTTGTGTGTGACCTCAGAGCAACTCCAGGGTCTGGAGGGGCCAGAGGGAAGGCAGAGAGGGAGCCTGCATCGGGAGCTGGAGGGGCAGGACACCGGGAATGGCTTCCCAGTGCCAGAGGGCAAGGATGAATGGGATATAGGAAAGGAATTGTTCCCTGGGAGGGTGAGCAGGCCCTGGCACAGGGTGCCCAGAGCAGCTGTGGCTGCCTCTGGATCCCTGGCAGTGCCCAAGGCCAGGCTGGACACTGGGGCTGGGAGCAGCCTGGGGTGGTGGAAGGACCAAGGTTTGATCCCTCTGTGAAATTCCAGCATGTGCAGGGAAGAGCAGGTTTTAACAGTCCCATTTTCCTGCATCAACTACCCCATCCCAACAGCTTCATACCCTGCTCTGCCTCATTGTCCCTTACAGCACACCAAGGAGCTTCCCAATTCTGCCAAACTTGGAGCAAAAAATCAAATTTCATCCCCAAACCCATTCCCAGTGCCAGCCTTTGCTTCTGCCTCTGATTCGGCCACCAATGTTCTTGACACATTTAATGGTTCAACTGCAGTCCCACTCAGGACTGCCACAGTTTCAAAATCTGATGTGGCACCTTCCCCAGAGCCTGCAGCTCTCCAAGTTTTTAGTTCTGCCTGCACGGAGTTCGTACCATGAGGAATCCACAATTCCTTGGCACCCTGCCTTAGCTGACTTCCCACACCTCAAGAAAAAGTTCTGTCATTGCAATAGAAAAAAAAAAAAGGAACTTTCACCTAAAAAAGAAGTCAGAACCATGGGATCACGTGGCCATTAAATCCCATTTGTGGGAATCTTGGAAAGCTGTCAGCTGCTCTTCCCTCTGATGCCTGAAATGGCTCCCTGGAAACAGAGCCCAGGCAGGAATAAAGGAATCAAGGCGTGATTGATTGGAAAGGCCTTCAGAGGTACCCTCTGGGCTCCAGAGGCTCCTGCCTCAGTGCATCCCAACATGGACAAGGACAGCTCCCGAGTTCTTGCCACTTGGATCTCAGCATCAATTGCCCAAGCAGGAGCCAGGCAAGGATGGAATTTGCCCAAGCTTGCCCCCCTGTCGCCAAGATTGTGGTGTGCAGTTGTTGGGCCTAGGAGGGTCTGGGTGTCCTTGGAGAGCTGGAGAGGCTTTGTTGTGTGTGTGTGAGCATGAGAGAACAGCACTGAACGAGCTCCAGGGAACTGCAGAGTGACACTGGGCAGGGCAGCCTGGGAACACAGAAAAGTTAAAGCCTAAGGCATCACCTGCCAGGGCCAGGCTGCCAGAGCAGCAGCGATAAAGGGGAGCAGGGAAGGCACTCAGGGCACACATCTGCAGCTGTGGCTGAGGGCTCTTGTCACCCCCAGGAGAACAGGGAGGAGACAGGGGGGACCTGGGGGGACTGGGGGGAGCAGGGGGAGCAGGGGGGACCAGGGCCTCTGCAGGCAGGAGATGGAAGAGCTCCTCCCAGCCAGGCCCAGCAGTGACCTGGGGAAGGACTGACAGAGCAAACCTGAGCCTCCCTCTCCACAGGGAGTGAGGAGCCTCTGTGCAGTTCCTGGGTGTGGAGACCACCCTGTGCCACCTTTTGCCAGCACCAAACCCTCCTCCCAAGCCCAGTTCTCCCATTCAGACCAGTTTGCTGCAAGCACTGAGGCCTTATGGCAGCACTCAAAAATACTGGCAGATGTTCACCTAAATATTTAATGTCCTTTTCTTTTCCCCTCTCAAATGGCTTCTTCCTGAAGGGAAAGCACAGAGAGGGCAGAGGGGAGGGGGAAGGACTCAGCAGGGGCTGGGGTTCAGCAGGGGCCGTGGGCTGTGCTGGGGTAATGCCACACCAGTACTGCTCCCTATGATACCAGAATGATTTTTTGCCTTTTATTTTATACTCCTGTCACACTCCTTTATAGTTTGATGTGTTCTCAGTGCTTTTAGCCCCACACTTGTACCTCCCCAAGGCTGAGAACTCAGCTCAGCCCCACGGCACCGTTAAACCAGGAGAGCAAACATCCGGGGAGCCCCAGACACCAAGGGCCTCTCCAGAACACATTTGGGAACCTCAGCCAGGCCCAGCCAGGGGGAAGGTTCCTCACAACGAGGGCTTCACTCCAGCCTCTCCCTGGGGGATCTTTGATAAATATGTTAATTTTGTAAAAGCTATAATTGTGTGTATTTCAGTGTGAGGTGTGCATGCATTTTCAGGGCATTCCACCTGGACCAAGTGCTGCACCCAAGGATCCTGAAATAAATCCTGAGGTAAAAACCCCTTTTCCCCAGAAACTGTGTTTTGGTTTTAATTTCAAGACTAGGGAAAGGCAACACCTGAACACCTGCAGGTTTAAACCAGGCCTAAAGAAGGGAGGGGATGGGCTGCAGGGCACTACAGGGCTGCTCCCCCAGGGCAGAGGAGCCTGGAGCAGACCCAGCCCCTCACAGACACCAATTTCTCTGTGTCCTGTGCCAGGCTCTCGGAACCCCCTGTGCCCAGCAGAGCTGAGTGTGCCTGGGCACTGATCAGAGCAAAGCGAGCACGAGTCAGGTCAGGCTCAGAACAACCCCGAGCTGTGCTCATTAACGAGGACATGCTCGTTTTGTGAGCAGCAGAGCAGCTGCAAGGCACCGGGGATTGAGCAAGGTGTTCATTAAGCACCATGGGGCCCACATGGGGCACGGAGCTCCCTCAGCTGTCACGGCACAGCCTGGGCCCAGAGTTGGACCCATCAGCTGCTCCCAGCCTCCATCCCCTGGAACAGACCTTGGCTCTGCCCTCTCAGCACTGGAAGCACAGAGGGTTTCTGATTTGGAGACCCCAGAAATCTTAATGAGCTCTGAGGATTCCTCTCCACCTCATGGCCTGTCCAGGCAGGGTTCACAGCCCTGAGCCAAAGCTGAGGCGCTCCTGGTGGGAAGTGGGAGCAGGGCTGATGCAGGACGTCCCTGAGCCCTGCAGGATCAGCAGGGCTGATGCAGGACCTCCCCAGGCCCTGCAGGATCAGCAGGGCTGATGCAGCACCTCCCTGAGCCCTGCAGGATCAGCAGGGCTGATGCAGCACCTCCCTGAGCCCTGCAGGATCAGCAGGGCTGATGCTCACCTCCCTGAGCCCTGCAGGATCAGCAGGGCTGATGCTCACCTCCCTGAGCCCTGCAGGATCAGCAGGGCTGATGCAGGACCTCCCTGAGCCCTGCAGGATCAGCAGGGCTGATGCTCACCTCTGAAGCTCCCACAAATGAGCTGCTGTGGGTGGGGAGCCCACAGCCAGCCCCAGTCATTTCCAGGCACTGCCAGGATCTGGAGCCTCAAAAAACATCAACTAAAATGTGTTCCTGGGTGACTTCACTTGCACATGAATGCCAAAATTCCCTGGCAGCAGTGCAGGCTGCAGAGCTCAATCTGTGCTTTGGAGGAGCCCAGCACTAACTCCACCAAGAGCCAGGCTGGGTGCAGAAGGCAGCAAATCCCAACTCTGGAGCTGTTTATCCCCAAAGGTGAGGTGGGGAAAGGGTGAGGGCACCCACGGGTGTCATGGAATCACAGAATGGATTGGGTTGGATTGGGAGGAACCTTAAAGCTCATCCCATCTTGGGACACCTCCCACTGCCCCAGGCTGCTCCCAGCCCCAATGTCCAGCCTGGCCTTGGGCACTGCCAGGGATCCAGGGGCAGCCACAGCTGCTCTGGGCACCCTGTGCCAGGGCCTGCCCACCCTCACACCCAGGAATTCCATCCCAATATCCCTTCTAAACCCACTCTCAGTTTAATGCCACCTGCCTTGTCCTGTCCCTCCAGGCCTTGTCCAAAGTCTCTCTCCACCCTTCCTGCAGCTCCCTCAGGCCCTGCAAGGCCACACTGAGCTCACCCCAGAGCTTCTCCTCTCCAGGTGAACATTCCCAGCTCTCCCAGCCTCTCCTCCCAGCAGAGCTGCTCCATCCCTCTGCTCATCCTGGAGCCTCCTCTGGGCTCCTCCAGCAGCTCCAGGAGCTCCCTGTGCTGGGCCAGGGCTGGGGCAGCTCTGCAGGTGGGGTCTCAAGGACCATCAGGACTCTCCCAACTGCTCTCCCTGAGATTTCCCACTTGCTGTGCTTTTGGAAACCTGGGATACAGGGAGGTGGCTGTGCCTGGCTGGGTTTGCCAGGCCCCTGCTCCCAGCCCTGGGCAGACACTCCACGAGCACCAGGAAAGCATTCCAGGGTGGAATTTCAGGGAGATTCAGTTCAAAGTCTCCAGGGGCTCTGGGCAGGGAGGGATGGGAGAGTTTGTAAAACCTCCAGTGCTCCAAGGCTGAGGCAGCTGGGAGCTCCCAGGGCATCCAACACTTACTGCTGCAGCCCGGGAGGATGAGAGCAAGGATCCATTTTTCCTTTAATTTAATCTAGGCCTATTTATGCACCGCTGACTGCAAAGGACAGTGAATTAAAGTGCACATGAAAGGAAATCATAGCCCTCAGCAGTGGCTCTCAAACACTCTCTAAAGTCTGTTTGATGAAGAGCTGCTCTGCTTTGTCACCGAGCGCCATCGGCTCCCTTACCACTGCTTCGTTTTGAGTCCCCACCTCCAAAGTCATTAAATACTTGCTTTCTAATGAAAATTGATTGGCTTTGGCCAATAAATCACTTAAAAGCCATCTGCCAATGAAAAAAAAAAAATTCAAAAATTCAAAGAGCCAAATTTCCCCAACTCCTCGTCGCATATTTTTCCCCTCTGCTTTGGTTTTAGAGGGGAAATATGTTTGGATAATCCATCAACGGCAGCTTTCTCCTGGGAAGTGTGAACAGACCACAGAAAAGGCTCAGCTTGGCTTTGGCTTCCAAAATCGCTTCATGGACCACTCAGAAACAATTCAGGCAGCGGGGTATGAGCTCTGAATATTGGTGCTGCCCCAGATTGTTTTGTTTTCATTAATAAGATTATTGCACTGAAAACAGGCTCTCTGAAGCTTAATTTTCCTAGCAATTGTTAAATAATTCAGTACCCATCTTTTCTGTCTCTTTAATGCCTCCAAAAAATCAAAACCCGTCACAAATTAAAGGCCAAATCCTGTTTACTCTCTCCATTTCTAAAGCAACTCTGACATCAATAAAGGCTGTCTTTGTGACTTGGGCTCAGATTAAAGTTCTGTCAGTGTGAGTAGTTTTCATTTTTTCAACCAGGAGCATAATTTTTTTTTTTTTTCTTTTTAATCAAAATAATTCTCTTATGCAAAGCTCTAAAACTACAAAAGCAAATGCTTCCAGTATGGCCAGCGTGGTTTTCTTCATAAAAATGGATTACATGAACATTTTCTCCCAATAAACTACGGCTCCCTTCAGGAAGGAGAATTTGCTCCCTTGCCTGCAGCTCTGTTCTCCCCAGGAAGGGACAAGGGAAGGCTCAGTGTCCCTGCCCAGTTTTCGAGGCCCTTCAGGGAGAAGCTGGGCTGGCTGCTGCTGCAAGGATTTCAGTTCTACTTGCAGTTACACCTTGGATTTGGCCAAGAGCGATGGTTTTGTAGAATCACAGAATAACCTGAGCTGGGATGCACCCACAGGATCATCGACCCAACTCTTGGCCCTGCACACACCCCCCAGCAGTCCCACCCCTCCCAGGCCTTCCCCACCTCCCTGTCCCTCCTTTGGATCATCTCCAGCAGCCCTGGATCTGTCTCACATGGCCCCAAAGTGCCCCCAGTGGAGAGCAAAGCGGGACAACCACAGCCAGAAAACCTTTATAAAGTGTCCCACGGTTCCCAGAACAATGATGCCATTTGCACCATGGTCAATGAGCCCAGAAAGTCTTCCTGCATTCATCTGCATCCAGGAATCACTGAAACTACCAAGGAAGCCCCAGGTCACTGTCCTGACTCCAGCCAGCCACTGCTCAGGCAAAGCAGGGAAATGTTCTGGTGACACCCAGCCCCACCAGGGCTCCAGGGGTTCCATCTGCACCAGGCTGGCTCAGGTGGATCTCCCCTGTTCTGGGAAGGGCACATCCTTCCCTGGGGCAGATATTTAATACCAAACCCAAATCCCACTCCATGTCCCACCTCAAGAGTGCTCAAACACTGCTTTTGCAAGGTCACTTGGCCAAAGCAGCCAGGCATGAGCCCACCCAGGTCCCTCTGATGCCTTAGGGTTTAACTTTTCTGTGTTCCCAGCCCTGCCCTGCCCAGTGTCACTCTGCAGTTCCCTGGAGCTCGTTCAGTGCTGTTCTCTCATGCTCACACACACACAACAAAGCCTCTCCAGCTCTCCAAGGACACCCAGACCCTCCTAGGCCCAACAACTGCAAACCACAATCTTGGCGACAGGGGGGCAAGCTTGGGCAAATTCCATCCTTGCCTGGCTCCTGCTTGGGGAATTGATGCTGAGATCCAAGTGGCAAGAACTCGGGAGCTGTCCTTGTCCATGTTGGGATGCACTGAGGCAGGAGCCTCTGGAGCCCAGAGTGTACCTCTGAAGGCCTTTCCAATCAATCCCTCCTTGATTCCTTTATTCCTGTCTGGGCTCTGTTTCCAGGTACCCATTTAAGGCATGACCTCTGCTATGTCCCTGGGACAGCACATGGTGCCTCTGATGCCAGCCCTGCCCACAGCCCTGGGAAGCTGCACGAACACATCCTGCACTCCCAAAGCTCTTCCCTGACTCACAGAGGAATCCCACAGCTTTGGGCCCTCTCCCAAACCCTGGTGCTTGGTGGGGACCTCACCACCTCTCGGCAAGGTTTGGATCTTCTGCTCTGGGTGCAGCCAATCCCAAAGTGAGTCTTCCAAGAATACAGAAAGATCTATCTGTATCGATCCAGCACTGACATCCACGGGGATGCTCATCCCATGGGCTGCACCCAGCAGCTCCAGGTGCCCCCTCAGCACCGACATCAATCTGCTCCTCTTGTAAAACCCGACACCATTACAAATTACTGCAGCCCTTCTCTACCCTTGGCACTAAATCAGGCCACATTAAAAACGAGCAGATGAAGGGTTCCTCATAAAGGGGCCCAACAGCAGCAATCTGAGCTCCAACATGTCCATGGCAGCTTTCTCACACCACAGGGAATCTCTGGGAACTTTAAGAGCTCCAAATTAGCACACCAGGGAGTGAAAGTCACTTTGTGCAGCCAGTTGAGGATTGCTTCTCCCCTTACCGTTAACATAAAAATCGAGAAAGTCAATTAAAAGATTTTTTACTATGTGGCCTCAAATCACCCCCAAAAAATCCTCAGCACTAAAAGGAAAACCTGGACTGAGAACACTGAACAGGTTCTAGCTGGAGTACTTTAGAAGCTGATAAAGCACTTGATGGTTTTAATTTAATCTGGAGATGGATGACAAAGTGAGGTCGTGATTCTGACCTAAATCTTCCCTCTGCTACATCCTGAGCCCAAACAAGACCGACACTAATTAAACAAAAAAAAAATCCCTCCATTTCTTCTCTTCAAGGCTGGGTTGGATGGGGCTTGGAGCAGCCTGGGGCAGTGGAAGGTGTCCCTGCCCATGGCAGGGGTGGAACAGGATGGGCTTTGAGGTCCCTTCCAACCCAAAATATTCTGGGATTCTGTGATTCTTCTGTTATTTGTTTTGAAGTTTTCAGAGCTTCATTCTCTGTGGCAGCCAGGAGTGATCAGACCTTGGGGTTTCAGCTTCACACCCCTGGGAGCACAAGTCTCCAGGAGCTGAGGATGGATGGGTTTGGTTTGTTTGGGTGTTTACACAACAAGATGTTGGCAGCAGCTCTTTCCAGAAGCAGCAAACCAAACCTCACCTGAGGAAGAGCTACAGAATCCCAGAAAGGTTTGGGTGGGAAGGGATCTTAAAGCCATGGCCCGGACACCTCCCACTGCCCCAGGCTGCTCCCAGCCCCAGTGCCCAGCCTGGTTGTTCCCATGCTGGGAACCTTTTGGGGCTCCAGGGATTTTGCTGGAAATGATGCTGATCCCTGACATGGAAGTGCAGCCAGTGCAGGATGGAGGAGAACCAGACCTCGAGGCAGATAAAGGATTTGGGTGGCCCACACAGAGCTTTGGTCTCCTCGAGCTGCTCAAGGAGAGGAGCTTTAGAGCCTGGGGCCAATCACCAGTGCCAACAATTTATCTTCCTGTTTGATTTAAACTTTATCTGTTTAAGTTTCATATGAAGCCATTGAAGAGCTCCACGAGCCTTCTGCAGCTGTTGGGGCATTCCCACACATCCCATCCCATCCCATCCCATCCCATCCCATCCCATCCCATCCCATCCCATCCCATCCCATCCCAATTCCCATCCCAATTCCCATCCCATCCCATCCCATCCCAT
>VZTN01030938.1:149862-244530 GCA_013400515.1 Erpornis zantholeuca
GGTCAGTGAGTGCCCTCAGCCCTGGTCAGTGAGTGCCCAGCCCTGGTCAGTGAGTGCCCCAGCCCTGGTCAGTGAGTGCCCAGCTGTGGTCAGTGAGTGCCCAGCCGTGGTCAGTGAGTGCCCAGCCCTGGTCAGTGAGTGCCCCAGCCCTGGTCAGTGAGTGCCCAGCCCTGGTCAGTGAGTGCCCAGCCCTGGTCAGTGAGGGCCCCAGCCCTGGTCAGTGAGTGCCCAGCTGTGGTCAGTGAGTGCCCCAGCCCCGGTCAGTGAGTGCCCAGCTGTGGTCAGTGAGTGCCCAGCCCTGGTCAGTGAGTGCCCAGCCCTGGCCATACCTGATGGGCAGGGAGGGGTCCCCGGCGTCCCACCAGTCCTTGGGGGGGCTGATGTACATGCACCACAGCTCCCAGCTGTAGCCATGAGCTGAGTTCTCGTAGCGCTGCACCTCGAAGTTGTCCTGCTTGATGTTGTCAATGGAGGGCAGGATCACTCTCTTCCTGTTCTCCTGGATCCGGGACAGCACCGGCTCGGCCCTGGGGGCAAAGGGGCAAAGCAAGAGAGGCTCAGTTCCTGGCAGCTCCCATTCAATCCCTCCCCATATCCCACCCAGCCCTGCCCTCTGGCACTGGGAAGCCATTCCCTGTGACCTGTCCCTGCCTCCCTTGTCCCAAGTCCCTCTCCAGCTCTCTTGAGGGCTCCCTTCGGTTCTGGAATCTCCTCAGAGCCTTCTCTTCTCCACCTGAACCCAGCTCTCTCAGCCTGTTCTCACAGGAGAAGTGCTCCAGCCCTTTGTGTTCCTCCTCTGGACCCACTCCAACAGGTCCACGTCCTTCTTGTGTTGGGGGAAAAAATGATCCATGGGCTGGGAAGCCTGGCTGGAAAACCCCTTCTCTAAAGCAAGGCCAGGAAGGGTGTGCTTGGTTTAAACCACGCTTGAAGTAGTCCAGACTTCCCCAGATCCCAAAACCCCAGGCAGAACAGGGTAAATTCTTGAAAGCTGGACTGTTTGAAGGGTCTTTTTTCCCTTGGGATGCACTTTGATGATATATAGCTAAAAAAGTAATCTCTGGGATGTAGTTTGATGACTTTATAGCTAAAAACTTCCATCTCTGGGCCGTTCACAGGTGTTTAGAGCAGGAGGTGTGCTCAGCCTCACCCCTGCAGCCCAGCGTGCCCACACCAGGGCAGTTCGGGGACCTGGTACTCCCAGTGCCCCCAGGAACAGCAGCAGGGGGGAAACAGAGAGAGAGCCAAGCCCACCCTGCAGCAATGCCTCCTCTCTCCCCCTAAAGCAGAGCCTCAAGGGCTCAGTCAGTGGGAGATCCTCAGGGAATGGGCTGGGAGGGCTGGGTGACCAGAGAGAGGAATGTTCAGCTGGGAATTCAGATCCCAACATAACAAACAGCTCCTAAAAGGCTCCCTTCAGCTGCAGGGCCATCAAAAAGGATTCAGTGGCTGTGCAGAGCTCTGGCTTTAACAGCTGCACACAGGTTTTTTGTGGCTGTTACTGTGTTCGACTTCAACACAAGCTCAGCTTCTTCCACCTCCACTTTTCTAAACATGGAACGTTTACTTTTTACACTTGGTTAAAGAATAAAAAGAATCCCTTTCAGGCTCGTGTCATGATATAGATTCAAACTTAAAACACTTGAGCTCAAATGTTTTGAATCTCTCTGAAAAAAATCCCCATGAAACACTTTTTGTTGCTTCCGCACCTCTGCCCTTATTCCCAGCAGCAGAGGAAACAAATCAATCCAAAGCATCTGAGCCTTCCCCACTGGGATCCAGCGAAGGGCACGGAAGTGGGAAACACTTTCTCCTTCATTCCCTTGCTGCCTGGGCTTTTTTTAAACTTGCAGGAATTACTTAAAGCTAAGTAAGGGAATGGGAAATCATCCTGAAAAATGTAAACAGGGAGCAGGGAAAGCACATGCATAAAGGGAAGGAACAGAGAAGGATTACAAGGAGCAAGGGCAAGGAGAGGTTTTCCTTGTACATTCCCACCATGCCATTCCATCCAGCAGTGTGCTGCTGCCTCCTCAGTGGGTTTTGAAAATCTCAGCAAAAGGCTTGAGAAAAGCAATTCCTTTTTAACTTGTCTTGAATTGTGAATAGTTAATTCCATTTCTAAAGGGAACCTCTGTAGCTTCCCAGGAGCTTCCCAGAGTAGCTTCCCCCACTCTTGACAAAGAGTGTAAATAATGTGAGATGTTTTGGTAAGGTGCTTTCCTTGACCAATGGAAGAGTTTGTCTTTGTTTTGTTGTTCATACTTTGTGAGACTGTGCTGGAGAGACACAGACACAGTCAGTCAGACAGACAACCTCCAGCTAAACCTGGCTGGAGGGAGAAAAGCTTGATTTCTTCCTGATAAAGTATTGATAATAAAAAAGCCTTCTGATTTCAATCTATGAACACAGAGTCATCTTTGTGGAAAGACCCAAAACGGGGCCACATCCGTTCTACACAGCAGGAACCCAGAGGGAATCCTGGAGAAGGATTGAGTGTCATTCCATAGGATGGACACAAAAGGAGGGATATGGGTGCCTGCACCTCCAGCCAAGCCCCCGAGCACCTACCAGCCAGCAGTGAACTCCACGTGGGCATCGAAGAAGCCGGTGACCTGGCCCGTGGCAGCCTTCCAGCCCTCGATGCGGGCCCGGATCAGCCCTTCCCTCTTCTGGTTCCTCACCACCTTCACCAGCCCCGGGTAGCGCTTGTTGACATATTCCTCCAGCGGCGCCTTCAGCTCCTCTGGGGACAAGGACAGAGCCGTGGGAAAGGGCAGCAGCTCTCACCTCAAACAAACCCACCCTGGGGAGGGACCTGGCCAGGGCCATGGGGGCCAAACTGATGCCTTAGGGTTTAACTTTTCTGTGTTCCCAGCCCTGCCCTGCCCAGTGTCACTCTGCAGTTCCCTGGAGCTCGTTCAGTGCTGTTCTCTCATGCTAAGATAGACATAACAAACCTCTCTGACTTGCTCTCCAAGGACACCCAGAAAAAGAAGTGGAAACCTTCATCTTGGGGACAGGGGGGCAAGCTTGGGCAAATTCCATCCTTGCCTGGCTTCTGCTTGGGGAATTGATGCTGAGATCCAAGTGGCAAGAACTCGGGAGCTGTCCTTGTCCATGTTGGGATGCACTGAGGCAGGAGCCTCTGGAGCCCAGAGTGTACCTCTGAAGGCCTTTCCAATCAATCCCTCCTTGATTCCTTTATTCCTGCCTGCTCTCTGTTTCTAGGTACCCATTTAAGGCATCAAAAACCCTCTGCAGCCCCCCAGGAGGGACACAGCCACTGGGGCTGAGCAAGGCTGCTTTGCACAAGATGGACCAAGCACACCCACCCAGAAGAAGCTTGAGGTGGCCCAGAACGCTGCTGCTGGGCCAGGGAGGAGCCCACAGGCCACCCCAGAGCAGGGCAGCGAGGGGACACTGCCACTCCTTTGCACTGGAGGAAAGGGAGCTGAAACACAAGGACAGAAAGCTGTCACCCACGGACAGCAAACAGCAGCACTCTGAACTCCTGATGGGGCTTTGAGCTGAAAGCATTGCTAGAAGTGCTGCAAAACCCACCTGAAGTGACTCAAACTGTGTCAGAACCCTGTGTGAGCCTCACTGCCCTCTTCTCTCAGCCTCACCACCACAGCCTAGGCACTTCTGTTTGTTTGGCCACCAGAAAAATTGAAATTCCCCTCACATTTATGAGGGGATGAAAGGGATTCAGGCTTTGTTCAGGAGATCCTCCTGCCCCGTGTCTCGTGTTCAGTGCAGCTCACTCCCCTCTGCTGCCCTGAGTGTGCAGTGCCTGGGACCCTCAGGGCCCTGCAGCCCTCAGCCACCACAAAAATCCTCGAGAGGAGAGGAATTGAGCATAAAAGACACAGGAGAGTTGAAGGTGGGAGCAGATGGGAGGTCACAACAAAGGATAAACACGAGTCTGTTTCTGAGCCCTTTGGGGAAGTGCCAGTTCTCTGCCAGAGAAACCTTGGTCCTCTCAGTGCCTCTTGCAGCAGCTCAGTGCACAAAGCTTTGCTGGAGAGAGGAACTCTAAAAGCTCAGCAAAGCCACTGGGCACCAAACCAAACTCTGAACACCACTAAAGCAGTTCCCGAGAGTATCTTTGATCCCTGTGAGGCTTCAGGACAGCAGAAAATTAAGACATGATCCGTGACCTCAAATCACAGTCTGCTATCCTTCACTGCACTCTGTCTCCAGGACAAAAAATAAAGAGGGAGAATAAAAAGTCACCATTAATCATCCACAGGGTAAAATCCTCGAGACACACGAGCACACGTGGGCTCCCACATGAAGGAAACACACAATGGAGAGCAAAGGAGTAAACAGCAAGGCTCATCTGCTTTGAAATCTTCAAAGGAGAAGGATTATCTGTTCCCTTCCCCGCCACGCCTCCTCCCAGGCACAGCAAATGTGCTTTCTCCACACTGCCTTTCTGGGATGCTTCCCCTCACAGCTCCATTTCCCCAAAGTCTCCTTTCTCTTTTATGCTGAAGTGGGAATAAAAAGAATAAAGCAAATGAGCCCCTTCCTCAATTCGAGCATCTGCATTACACACATCCATAACTCAGCAACTTCCATTTCATGCTGAGCCACTCGGAGCAAAACCAGGATTTTATGGAGACAACAACTCTCCCAAATGGTTTTAAGGAGACAGAGACACCGATTTTTTTGACAGATGAAGCCCCACAAGCACAGCAATGGCATCTCACGTGGCTCTGGCAGCAGGTAAGTCATTAATGCAGCAGACCACTGCACCAGGGAGCGATTAAAACAACTTTCACATTGGAGCTGGAATCTCAGTGCAAGGAAAACGTGAGAACTCCTCTGGGGAATTGCCTGAGCAGCTGAAGGCAGAGCGGAGCTGCAGTGACATGGAAGAGCTGTGATGTCACATCTGACAGGCAGCAGAGGGCCAGACCCCAGGCACCCCTGTGCCCACCCTGACAGCAGCTCCTCGATGTGCCCAGGGAGCCACTGCCCCTGCTCTGCTCTGCTGGCTGCCAGCAGGGCAGGGTGGCCTGCTGAGAGCACGAGGGGATGGCACCAGGGGCTGTGGAAGGTGCCCAGGGCTGGCACCACGCTGACCCTGGTCACTGGCAGAGGGCAGGGCCCCTGTCCTGTCCCTGCCCACCACGTGTGGCACAGGTGTCCCCATGGGGCTGCAGGGACACGAGCAGTGGAAGCTTCCCACTGGGCACCAAGGGTTTCCTGTACTGATGCCAGGATGATATGTTGATTTTTCTTTTAAACCCCTCCTTACATACCCTTTTATACAGTTTGATGTGTTCTCAGTGCTTCTAGCCCCACACTTGTACCTCCCCAAGGCTGAGAACTCAGCTCAGCCCCACGGCACCGTTAAACCAGGAGAGCAAACATCCTGGGAGCCCCAGACACCAAGGGCCTCTCCAGAACACATTTTGGAACCTCAGCCAGGCCCAGCCAGGGGGAAGGTTCCTCACAACGAGGGCTTCACTCCAGCCTCTCCCTGGGGGATCTCTGATAAATAAGTTAATTTTGTAAAACCTATAATTGTGTGTATTTCAGTGTGAGGTGTGCATGCATTTTCAGGGCATTCCACCTGGACCAAGTGCTGCACCCAAGGATCCTGAAATAAATCCCAAGGTAAAACCCCCTTTTCCCCATCAACTGCGTTTTGGTTTTCATTCTAAAACCAGGGAAAGGCAACAGTACAGCCTCACGTGGATTTCAGGTTTGCTCCCTCCCTCAGCCAACAGCACATGGCTTTTGGGGAGAGCTCCCTCTCCTTCCACGCCAGAGCAGCCCTAAGGAGAGGATGGCTGCAGCCCTGCACTGGCCTGGGCCAGCCTCACCCTTCTGAGCTGTCCTGTAGCTCTGTGAGGAGAGGGCACAGAGCACAGCCCTGTTCTGACACTATGGGGTACATCCCTGGCACTCAGATGGGGTGGGCTCTGTATCCCACAAGTGCAGGAGTGGGAAATCCAGTGCTGGGTAACAGAAGGGAAATGCCACTCTGCAGGAATCCCAGAATCCTGGAATGGCTTGGGTTGGAGGGGACCTTAAAAGTTCATCTCATTCTTCCCCTGCCATGAGTAGGGACACCTTCTACAGCCCAGGTTGCTCCAAGCCCTGTCCAGCCTGGCCTTGGACAATTAAATTCTCTGAGAACCTCCTGTCTGAGCACCCAGCAAGCCCTGGCTCAGGTCCCCCCTTTTAGTGGGCAGGGCTGATGTGGCTGTGTGGGACAGCACCAGTGGGAACCCCAGTGCCTGACAGCTCCTCTGCTCCTGGGGATGCTGATCCTGGGGGACCAGACCTGCTCAAACCACTGCAAACCATCACTGATCCACGAATCCAACCCCATTCCAAGTCACGTGAAGTTATCCCTAACTTTACCTCATGTTTCCCTCCGGCAGCAGCCTCTGAGGAACACCCAGCTCCAGCCTCAGGACCTGCAGAGCTGCTGCTGACCTTCAAGCTGTTCTTCTGTCCTGTCAGCTCAGGAAATGTTTCCTGCCCAGCTGATGCAGCTCCACAGCAGGTCCCAGCTACAAAGGGAAGGTGGGGAAGCCTGGAACTGAATGCCAGGGATTTGTGACTTGCACCAAGGACAGCAGCAGAGAGCAGCTGGCACACAAAGGGGCAGCCTGGCCCTGGATCTGCTTCTGCCAGGACTCCACACCAACCACAGCAGGGACAGAGCATCTCCAGCTCGGGGCACCTGCTCCATCCTCCCCTCTGCCTGGCACAGGGCCTCGGTGGTGCCTCCACGGGGCTGACAGGGACAGCATCCACAGGATCCGGGATAATCACCCTGGAGCTCAGAAACAGGGACTCTGGATGTGAGGGAGGTCAGGAGCCAGGATGGGAGCAGAGCAGTGCTCCCCAGCTCCCCTCATCCCCCTCAGCCACAGGAGCACTCCTTCAGGCCTGAGCATTCCCTTGGCTGGATCCACAGGGGCTGCACAAGCAGGGATTCACTCTGATCCCACACTGCCCTGGAGCCTCCTTTCTCTCCTGCCCCCATGGCCCTCCTCCCACACAGCCCCAGCACCTCTGAGGAGGCAACTGGGCCATCCCTCAGAGCAACCCCAGCACCCCTGGTTATTCTGGGAGGGTTTGATCTCTGCCCTGGCACCAGCTGCTGCCCAGCAAGACCTGCAGAGAGAAATGCTCCTGGAAATGCCAGCAGGTTCGATTTCAGCCCTGCCTTTTGTTCTCCATCTGTCCCTATTGATCTTCCCTAAAGGGCAGCTCCAAGGAACTCCAATCCAATGGACTTGTTGCTCCATTAAAACCCCAGCTGCAATCACTTGTGTTATCTACTACAAACTGTTCTGTCACAAGCTGGGAAATGGGGCTGGAAGGGAAATGGGGCTGGGAAGGAAATAGGGCTACCAGAGAATGGGGCTGGAAGGGAATGGGGCTGGGAAGGAAATAGGGCTACCAGAGAATGGGGCTGGAAGGGAATGGGGCTGGGAAGGAAATAGGGCTACCAGGGAATGGGGCTCGAAGGGCATGGGGCTGGGAAGGAAATAGGGCTACCAGGGAATGGGGTTGGAAGGGAATGGGGCTGGGAAGGAAACAGGCCTGCTAGGGAATGGGGCTACCAGGGAAGTGGGGCTGGCAGGGAATGGGACTGGCAGGGAAATGGAACCACCTGACACCAAGGAAAGCAACCCCACCACGGACATCAACTTGCCCAAGTGCAAGCACAGAACACCCACTGCTCCATCCCCACCCCGAATCCTGCCCAAACCTCTCCAAATCCTGTGGTAGCCCCCAGAACTAAAGGTGGGACCTGCCTGTGGCCACACAGAGAAAGGAGCAAAGACCAGCAGCACCAGAGAGCTCAAGGGATTCCCAAGGGCAGGGAATGCCTCCTGCAGCACTGGCCAGGTGGTCCTTGGGAGAGGACCACACCTCTTCTACACCCCTAAGGAAAACATTCCTGTGTTTGCCAGGCTCAGCTGGGTGGGAAAAGCCTACAGAGCCCCAGGTGTTATCAGAAACACCAGAGGGGTCAGGGCTAGGGGTGCTCCAGTACCATGGGAGACCCCAGCCACCCCTATCCCAAACCCTCACCTGCCTGAACCTCCGAAGCCATCAGGGCTGGGATTTCTGCAGGAAATCTCTGAAGCAGCTCCTTCAACAGGCAGTAAATAAAAAATTGTGAATGTTTTTCAGAGAGACTCAGAGCCAGGGGAGTCTCTGAAGCTTTTACCTGCAGCTGGGCCAGAGGAAACTGTGACAGGGGAGTGAATCAGTTCTCCCCAGGGAAAGCTGCTCCCAGTCAGGGCACGCAGCTCAAGCCTCTGGTCATTCAGTTCAGCAAAACCCAAAGAGAATCACAGAACACTCTGAGCTGGAAGGGACCCACAGGGATCCTGGAACCCAGCTCCTGGCCCTGCACAGACACCCCAACAACCCCACCCTGAGCTGCTCTGCTGCTCTTCTCCAGGGAGCTGGACACCAGTGGGACAGCCCAGGGCAGTTACTGAGGCTGGAGTAATTCAGCCCTGGGAAGGGCTGGGATGGGACTGAGCTCCTGGCTCCTGGAATTCCCTCTGAGAGCACAAACACCCCCAGCAGAGCAGTGCTGCTGGAAGGAGCTGCAGAACAAGGAGGGGATCCCTCAAGTCCCACTAATGTGCAATGCTGAGGGGAATTACAGCCCTGAGCGTGTCTGCCCCGCTGCAGCCAGCTCCTCTAAACTGCCTTTTATCCAGAGGGTTTCCTTTATTCCGAGAGGTTTGCTTTCCAAAGAGATGTTATCCCAGATTAAAAGCACTAAAAGACACAACAACAAGTGAGAAAAAAAAAAAAAATAAAAGCAGGTGATGATTAAACAACAGACTCAGAGTGTGCAGCTGTGAGATAACACAGAATCTCAGGGGCACGTGGCTGCATCCTGCACGGGCTGGGAACCTCCTTATCACTGCCAAGCACAGCCTGCACACTGCCTGTGGAATTACAGCCCTGCTACAAGCACAAACAAAAGCAGCCTCCAAAGGAGCCTTTATGAAGTGTAATGTGCAGCTCCAGGGAGAAGGGGGTTCAAACTACAACTCCCCGAGCTTTCTCCTTCAAGGAGGGATATTTTTTTCTCCCAGTTACAATACACTGGCATCTTTTATCTATTCGCAGCTCAGACATAAAGCATCAGAATGCCTGTGTTCATTAATTTAATCTCTCACTGCACACTTCTGTGTTGTGCCATGCTGTTGTACAACAAAGCTGAGAGCAAGGAGTGTCTAATGAGGCTTCAGGAGCTCTTTGTTCCAGCCTGAAAACCTCACACCAGCGCGGGGCTTGGCTCCTGGCTGTGGCATGGCTCTGCCCGGAGGGCACAGAGCCAGGCTGCCAGGGCAGGTGCCTCTTGCCTCTACCCCTGGGGCCAACCTTAAAACTTGGTTTGGAAATCGCTGCTAACGTTTGGTGCTTTGTTCTCCAGTCACCCACGTGTGCTGTGCTGTTCCTCTTCCCCCCCTGACAAACCCACACAGACCCCGGCAGGGACTGTCCCCAGCCTTCAGCAACTTCCCCAGAGCTGCTTGTGGTGACCCAGGGGATAGCACAGCTCCTGGGCTTGGGCACTGCTCCCTTCTCTCAGCTCACACAGCTCAGCCCCCAAAGGCTTTTCCTGGGCTGCCTCCACGTCCCCACAGAAGCTTTCCCTCACGCCCACAGAAACTTTCCCTCACGCCCACACGGCTGCTCCCAAAGAGGCTGAAAAAATTCCTTGTCTTGTTCAATCACAGCCTCCAAAGTCACACCCACCCAGCCCCATCCTCTGCTTGATCGTCCAGGACTCATCTCTAAATCTGAGAGCTCATGAGGAACTATTTTCCTGTAATTATTTTCCTGCAGAAGCCAAACCCATTTATTATTTGTTTGTAATATCCAAAGCATCAACTCTGCCATGTTGCTACTGCTGCTCAAAATCATTGCCTACCATTAGTGGGAATTCTGTGACAATGTTATTGCCATTAATAATTCCTGGCTGTCACTGCAGCTCCTCGAGGATGCTGAGAGGGAGCACATGGTCCCAGAGCTGCGTTCTGGTTTGTATCATTTCTTTTACATGAGAAAAGTAGATTATTACACGCTTGGGAGGAGCTCTTCATAAACATCTGCCACGTTACCTCATTATCTTCCTTCAAATCCCTCCTTAAAAATCTCATTTGTCATGAGGCCTGCAAAGCCTCAGCAGCCAACACTGGCACGATTAACTCGCCCTCCCAGCTGCTGGCACCACCTCGCTCTCCTCGTGCACCTCCATCCCCATGCTCCTGAGGACAGAACCCCTCAGGGATGTCCAACCCTCAGCATGGCCCTGGCCCACCAGGAGGGACCCTGGATGCTCCTGATTCCAATCAGAGCACCCTCGGGGTGGGATGCAGCCTGGCTGTGCCAGGAGACTGCCATTTCCCCACCTGGTGCCCAGGATGTTTGAACTCGTCCATCACTTGGGGTCATCTCCCTGGTGCTGGACAATGCTCCAACACAGCCCTGGCAGTGCCCAAGGCCAGGCTAGGTGGGGCTGGGAGCAGCCTGGGACAGTGGGAGGTGTCCCTGCCATGGCAGGGCTGGCTCTGGGTGGGCTTTGAGGTCCCTTCTGACCCAAACCATTGTGGAATTCTGTGAAACCCCAGAACTGGAAGCCCCTGAGCACAGTCCAGGCTTTGGGCACCCCTCTGCCTGCCCTGGCACTGCCCAGCCCCATCCAGCCCCAGCCCTGGCAGACCCCAGGGACAGGGCTGCCCTGCAATCCCACAGTGGATATGGGAATCCCATCCTGGTTCTCACTGCCAGCTGCAGCCTCGGCCCATGGAAAAGGCAGATGTTTTTCTAAAGGGTTTGTTTTGTTGTCCTGTGCCTTTCCAGGGTCTCCAGAGCACCTGGCTCACCACCAGCCTCACACTGAATGAGGAAGAGGCTGTTCAGAAACATTTCTTTGTGCACAGCAATGAGGGGAGAAGCTCAGTGATTATCACCAATGGCTTCTCTTTGAAAGAGCTCTTCTCTTTGCCCCATTATTAGGATAAAATTTGGAGAAGGAGCCTCTCATGCTGGTATCTGAAGCCCTGCAAATCCTGAGCGCTGTGAGCAGCACCTCACCTGCACTTGCCCTTCAGCAGCCAAGTGGTTCCAGCTCGGAAATCCCACGGCTGCACTGTGGGCACCATCCAAGCTCTGCCCTGGAGCTGCTGTGGTTCCCACCAGCTGAGGAGCCTGATTCTTTTACTGGTAATTAGAACTCATCAGCTTTGCGTGGTGCTCATTACTGTGGTGTTGGAGTGCCTGTTTTGACAGCCTGAGCAGCTCGCTGTGCACCAGCTCCTCTGCTCACAGACAGAGAGCAACCTCTGAGCTCCCCCTGGAACGAGCTCTCCTCATCCCACACCCTGCCCTGTCCTTCCCTCCAATCACGGCGCCCACAGCACTCCTTGATTAATTTTTTTCAAACAGCATTGAGAGGATGAAAACGCAGCACAACTGAAGGAGGCAGTAAACAAAGTCACTTAACTGTTTGCTGTCCTTCACGAGGATTTTAAGTGCCCTGATTGCGTTGTCCGAGTGGATATTGGAAGGGAAAAAAGAGCTTGGGAGAATCTGAGAGTGAAATTGCTTCCTGGAGTTCTGTGTTATCAGAAGCCAGAAGGGAAGGAATGAGAATAGTGATGGAGAGCAGGCTGAACCAAAGGATCCTTGTGTGCAATGGGGCAAACCAGACATCCCCTCCAGGCTGGGGCAGGGCCTGACCTGGGCAGGTGGGCTGGGATTGTTTCCTCCTCTTCCTCTTTCCTTCTCTGACCAAAAGCAGAGCTCAGGGGAGGAGGGTCTCTGCAGGGCACCAGCCATCCATAAAGCCTGGGATGGTATTTTACAGCAGGGAAACTGAGGCACACACAGAGGAAAGACCTCAGGTAACACTGCTGGGAGGTGCCAGAGCAGAAACCCCTCTGGGCTCCAGGCTCTCATCCTGGGAAATACTTAGAGGTGCATCTCTGCCACAACCACAGTGCTCTCATCAGAAACAAGGATACCCTGAAACCAGAGCTCCTGGATGCCTCTGGAGGGAGAGGTCAGGTGGCTCTCTGGTTTCCTTCACCTCCCAGCTCTCAGCTACGCTTTCAAACCACAACTCTCTCAGATTTAGCTGTGGTTTGATCCCGTTCCTCACCAGAGCAGCTGGAGAGAACTTTGTGCCAGCAGCACACCCCTGCTTACACCACGAGCCCCTGCCTAAAGAACCCTCCAGGAGATTCCTGGAGATGAAACCCCACTGGGCAGAGCTGGGAGCTGCCAGCACTGCTGTTGTGGGAATGTAGAGTGTAACTATTCTATCACCATCTCTTAACTCGGGAGGGATCACTTTCCTTATCTCTTCCACACCCATCTTTGCCCAGAGAGATTATCTTCTGTTGGAGCCTGGCTCTGACTGATAACATGTTATCATCCCTCTGTGAGAGGCTCCACCCAGGGGAGGAGCCAAGCATCCCTGCCTGGATAAAGCCTGGGATTGGGAACAACACAAGCAGCCTTCTCCCACTAAATATCCAGAGGACAAGAGCTACATAGCCACCACTGGACATTCTGAGGAAGAACAGACCTTTCTCCAGGATCACAGCTCCAACAGAACCACATCCATCACTTCAGGAGGACACAGCCACCATCTCATGGCACTGCCACTGCTGCCCTGACTGTCAGGGTGTCAGCTCATACCTGACTCTGTCAGTTTGAACCAGGGTTTTCTCCTGACTTGTTTTACATATATATGTGTATATATAGATATTAGTAAAGAACTGTTATTCCTATTTCCCACAGCTTTGCCTGAGAGCCCTTGATTTCAGAATTATAATAATTTGGAGAGGGAAGGGGATTGCATCTTCCATTCCAAGGGAGGCTCCTGCCTTCCTCAGCAGACACCTGTCCTTCAAACCAGGACAGCTGCTCACCCTCATCGCTGTTGTCATCCACCAGGATGATCTCCTTGAGCAGGGGTGCTGGGGTGTGGTTGACAGCGCTGTGCACCGAGCGCAGGATCACCGACAGCGCCTCGTTCACGAAGATGAAGATGATGGAGATCTGCGGAAGGTCCTTCCCGTATTTCAGCTCCTTGCACCTGCAACGCCAAGGGCACAGAGAGACACGGGGTCAGCAGAGCTCACAGAGCACTTCCAGCCAGGCACGTGGGAAATACATGGGGCAAGGCCACGGCTGCCACCGGCCAGCTGTGCACAGCCAGGGATCCCCACTGCCTGCAAACCCATCCTGGGCTCCCTCCAAACCCAGCCCTGACTCCCTGCCAACCCATCCCTGCCTCCCTCCAAACCCAGCCCTGACTCCCTGCAAACCCATCCCTGCCTCCTGACTCCCTGCAAGCCCATCCCTGCCTCCCTCCAAGCCCACCCCTGACTCCCTGCTGCTCTCCAGCAGCACAGCAGAGCATCCCCAGGATCAGAGGGCACAACCAGCCTAACCCAGGCTGTGTTCCTGGGCAGGTAACCAGGAGTGGCCTCCAGGAGACAGCAGATGCCTTCAGCAGCTCAAGGGAAACTCCCCAGTCCCACTCTGTCCCAAGATTTCCAGGGGCTCACAAACAAGCCTTGTGCTTAAGCAGCACTTGGGAATTTTCTTCCCATTTGCTTTGGAGAGAAATGAACATAAAATGAGCTGTGGTTAAATAGTCTCAATAAATGTTTTTGCTCTCTCAGGAGATACTTCTGAGCACACTCCTGTCTCTGAAGCAGAGGGGAAAAGGGGAGAGCAACACTTGAGCTCAGACATCCCTGGAAAGGCCAGGGGAGAAGCTGTTGGGAACAGCAGGAATGGTGAGGGCATGGGGTGGGAAGTGCTGGGGTTTGGGTTGTGGCATGGTTTGGGTTTTTTCTTTTAAGCATTTTTATTGTGACCTGGTGTCTTTGCACTCCACAGCCACGATGGTCAAACCCCAACTTGTGATCACCCCCTGGGTTTCAGGAGCCATTCCTGAACTCGGGCAGGGTTTGGGGCTGGATCTCTGCTCACACACACTGCAGGGCAGGACAAAAGCCCGAGTTCCCAGGTTTCCACCAGCAGCATCCCTGGCAAGCAGCAGGTCCATATTACACACCAGGACACACCAGGCCTGGAGAGAGGGACACCCATGGAGCAGGGCTGGGGCAGCTCCCAGGGAAGGGGTGTTCCAGGTGACCCCCAGGCAGCACAGGGACATGGGTGCTGTCCCTGCTGTTCCCCTGCCACCTTTCATCTCAACAGACACCTCCTCTGAACAGGGCAACTGTGGGAGGCAAACAGCAGATCTTGAACCACTTCCAACAATTCAACTCTCCAGCTTCCCCTGCAATAAATCCATGGTGGGAAGGAGAGAAGGAACCTCCCCAGCCCCTCCCCACATCCACAACAGATGGGGCACGAGCAGAGTTCCCAGAATCACAATGAGTGTGTGTGGAGCAGGCCCTGCCCAGAGGAGCACGGGGAGACCAAAGGCAGAGTGACATCCCAGCAGCTCCTCAGCTCCCCAGCCATGCCTCTGCATTCAATCGTCCTGGGTGCTCCTCAGGCAACAGCAGGCATTCTTCAGACTCCAAAATGAGACTTGGGAGACAAAGATTTCCACAGGAACACAGTTTTCTTCATGCATCTCCTCTAGTTAAACAAGTTTGCTGGATGAAAACACGGTCGTGTTTCTTGATTTAACTCTTGCCTACCCTACAGCAAGCCAGGAGCTCAACAGAAGGCAACCAAACACTGAAAAGGATCTTCCAAAGGGAAAATCTTTCTTTAAAATGAATGAAAAAAGGGTCATGATGGGGCAAAGGGACAAATGACCCTGAAATCCTGCCAAGAAAGTCAAAGTAAACTGACTCAGACATTAAAAACCAGCTTTTGGTAGATGTTGATACCCGCTCCTCTGAAGACAAGGTTGTCACAGGAGCATTTCCTTTTAATCACTGCTCACCTCTGGGCAGCCTTCCCCCAGGGAGTGCTGTGGGGGACAAGGAGCTCAGCCTCTGATCAAAGAGCTTTGGAGGCAAACACAAACCCAGCTCTCTGAGGTTTATCTCCTGCTCATTGGCATTCTCCCTGTGCCACTCCTACCAGGGCTCTCCTTCTGCACCGAGGACAGGCAGACAGAGATCCTGGGAGAGGAGATGAGTCTGGAAGGGAGGAGTGGGAAAGGCAAACCCCACATTGCTGGGGGCACAGAGCCCCAGTTCTCCAAGGGCAGGAGAGGCTTTGGATCAACACCATGCTCTGGTGGCTCTGGCTGCCCCAGAGGGGTGGGAAGGCAGCAATTTTAAACCAAATTCACATCAAGTTTGTTGTGTTCCTCCCACGGGGTCCCTTCAGTGCTGGTGCCAAGAGCTGTGGGGTGAGCGATGCTCTGCTGCAGCCTAGGGCTCCACCAGGCTCTTCCCCATGGACAAACCAGCAAACATCCCTGCAAGCAGGCAGGGAAACACCTGGAGCTGCTGGGCTCCCCTGGGGCAGGGAGGGGAAAAGGGGAGAGCAACCCTTGAGCCCAAACATCCCTGGAAAGGCCAGGGGAGAAGCTGTTGGGAACAGCAGGAATGGTGAGGGCATGGGGTGGGAAGTGCTGGGGTTTGGGGTGTTGGGTGGTTTGGGGGTTTCTTTTAAGCATAGAAAGGTTTCTTTTCTAGGTTTCTTTTCCATAGAAGAAGGGCTGGTCTGGATGCTCTGTCCTTCTGCCCATGTGCAGGCAGAGGCACAGCTGTGGCTGCTCTGCTCTGGGAGCATTCAGACCCTTCAGGGAGGACTCACTGTGGGTCAGCAGTCCCAGGACAGGTGAGGCTGCAGCCCTCACACCTCCCTCCTCACCTGCACCCTCCTGCACCCCCAGGAACCACACCCTGCCCACCCCGAGAAGCTCTCCTGCCAAGGTGGGAAGGCACAAGATGGGCAATTCCTGCCACCTTCAGAGTTTCCATCACAACCCTGAGGAGCAGCACAGAGAACCCAGCACCAATCCCAGGAGCCTGCAGAGCTCCAGGGGCTCAGGGACAGTCCCAAGCACTGCACCAAACCTCACCTGGGACACCTGACACCCTCTGCCCTCAGTTATCCCCCTCAGCCCAAGGCCAAGGCCAAAATACTTCAAAATTCAGCGAGACCTTAGAGCCCCTGCCAGTGCCTAACGAGGGCCTACAGGAAGGCTGGAGAGGAATTTTTGCAAGGTCAGGAGTGTTAGGATAAAGGGGAATGGTTTTAATCTGAAAGAGAGTCATATTGGGAAGGAATTGTTCCCTGGGAGGGTGGGCAGGCCCTGGCACAGGGTGCCCAGAGCAGCTGTGGCTGCCCCTGGATCCCTGGCAGTGCCCAAGGCCAGGCTGGACACTGGGGCTGGGAGCAGCCTGGGGCAGTGGGAGGTGTCCCTGCCATGGCACAACATGGGCTTTAAGCTCCCTCCAAGCCAAAGCACCCAGGGACTCTGTGAATCTCAGGGTTTATTCCCAACACCCAGCTCATGCTGTACCTGGCCAGCCCAAAGCAAGACTCCTTCCAGGAAGCTGAATATTCAAGGGAACACTCCAAACGCTGCAGAACTTTTAAATTTAAATGAAATACAAGGGACAGACCCCCACAGTACATCCCAGTGCCAGTGCTCTGCTACCCAGCCAGAGCCCAGCCCATCATTTGATGCTTCACTGAGCCCATGTTCATCGTTCCATCCCTACCAAAGGCTGCCTCAGGAAGTTCTCCCTGCCTGTGGAGCTGGTGCTCTCCAGCCAGTGCACAGCCTCAGGGGCCCCCAGGCAGAGGTGCTGCCACATTGTCTAGGTTACAATGTAAGGTGTGCCCAAAAATATGGATTCTATCAGCATCTTCATGAACTGTTGGAACCAGGTGGGGCAGTGCTCCCTGCCTCCTCCCTCTGGGCTATCTCCTGTCCATGGCCCAGCAGTGCCTTGCCCGTGACTCAGCATCCCACTGAGAGATGTTCCACCCAAAGGGAGGAACCAAGCATTCCATCCTGGATAAAATCCAAGATTTCAAACACCATGAACAGCCTTTCCCACTGGATTTTCCAGAGGACAAGAGCTACATAGCCACCACTGGACCTTCTGAGGAAGAACAGACCTTTCTCTAGGATCACAGCTCCAACAGAACCACATCCATCACTTCAGGAGGACACAGCCACCATCTCATGGCACTGCCACTGCTGCCCTGACTGTCAGGGTGTCAGCTCATATCTGACTCTGTCAGTTTGAACCAGGGTTTTCCTGCCTTGTTTTATACATACATACATATATATATTTCTTTATTAGTAAAGAACTGTTATTCCTATTTCCCATAGCTCTGCCTGAAAGCCCTTGATTTCAGAATTATAATAATTCTGAGGGAAGGGGATTGCATCTTCCATTCCAAGGGAGGCTCCTGCCTTCCTCAGCACACACCTGTCCTTCAAACCAAGACCCACATCTGCAGGTGATCCCTCCCAGTGCCTGCTTTGCCAGGTGACAAACACCCCCTGGCCCAGCACAGAGCCCCTGCCAGCATCTGGAAACCAATCAGTGCATTTTCCCCCCACTAAATCCTGCTCTCTCCGATTAACCCTCGGCTGGCACCTGCTCCTAGGATTTATATGCAAATATCGTGAATCAATAGAGAGAAGAAAGAGCCACCTTAGAGTTTTGTCTCTCCTTTAGATCAATGGGATATCAAAGAGGCATTTTATGTCCCATTAAATCATGCTTGAATATGTCCCATTAAATCATGCTCACAAAACTCTCCAAGTCTGAGGAGGCTGGGAAAACCTCCCCATGGCCAGCACGGGGTTTCATTTAAGGACCTCACTGAGGTCTCATTGAGAAATGTTCTTGGCCTTAAAAAGGGAAAAAAAGGATTTCCTCTGTCCTTGGTCCCAGGCTCAGGCGTGAAGGGAGAGTTTTATGTTGGATCTCAGGAAAGGTTCTTCCCCCAGAGGGTGCTGGGCACTGCCCAGGCTCCCCAGGGAATGGGCACAGCCCCGAGGCTGACAGAGCTCCAGGAGTGTTTGGGCAGCACTGCCAGGGATGGACAGGGTGGGGTTGTTGGGGGGTCTGGGCAGGGCTGGGGCTGGGCTGGGTGATCCATGGGGGTCTCTTCCAGCTCAGGACATTCCAGGACATTTTTCTCACTTGAGAACACCGAGGAGCTGATGACTGACACCAGACCCTGCACAAACCAACTCCCAACATCCTCCCCAGCCACACCTCCAGGGACACCACATCTGCATGGGTGCAGAGGTGACAGCTCCTGGACTGTGAGCACCACCACGTTTTTGGGTCCGAGACCTTTATTCTACATAAGGCCCGAGTCTGCAAACGTGAGAATCTGCAAGGAAACCCACAAAACAAATGTATTTAGAACATTCTTTCACCTGAATCTTTGCAGTTCCTGGTTTATGTAAGAAACCATCCTGAAACAAAGGAAGGCTGAGCAGGGAGCTGGGGGAAGGGGAAGCAGGGCTGAGTTTCTGCTGAACAGCTTGGCACCCATCAGGCTGGATTAATGAAATCAGCCAAATTCAAAAGACAAAAGAGCCCCAAACCCCAGCTCTGCTCCAACGCGTGTTTGCCTGCTGCAGAGCCTGCTTTGAATCCTCTGATCATTTGTTTTCTGCTCAGCACACAGCTGTAAATCCACTCTTCAGAGCAGCGAGTGAGATTAGGATGTTTATTGTCTGTCTCAGCCACAGAAAAGGGATATCCCAGCATTTACTGCCTCATGATCCCTCAGCAGAAAAATCACCTGGAATCACAGGGAGTGCTCCCGGAGCACAGAGAGGCACAAAGGGGCAGCGAACGCTTACAAACCACCTCCATTAGCCAATTAACACCTCTCACCTGTTCTCTGGGGCACAGAGCCACCTCCATCAACCACCTGGAACTGATCTGCCTGGTGTCAGCCAAACCCCGACGGTTCCTACACCTCCCCCAGCCCACAGAACTCACTGAGCAACACCAACCAAGGCAGCTCGTGGGCAGTGGGGACTCCTTGGCTTCAAGCACTCTTCACTCCCTGGCCTTCACATCAGGCCAGGTTTGCACAGAGCTGCCAGGGGACTCCTGTGCTGTGGGTGGGGCTGGCCCCAGGCAGCCTCTTTCAGAAAGAAAGCAATTTAATGAAAGGTACAATAATACATTCAAGTTTTTCAGAAGAGCTTTAGGCTGGAGCTCAGGGAAAGGTTCTTCCCCCAGAGGGTGCTGGGCACTGCCCAGGCTCCCCAGGGAATGGGCACGGCCCCGAGGCTGCCAGGGATGCCCAGGATGAAGTTGTTGGGGGGTCTGGGCAGGGCCAGGAGTTGGATCCATGATCCCTGTGGATCCCTTCAAACCCAGGATATTTTACAGATCTGTGATGCCCTGAACAGGGCTGGGCAGTTGGGCTGCAGCTCACTTTGTCCCCCAGAGCACTGAGCAGAAATCCTGCTAATCCTGAGAGATTGGGAATTGCTAATCCCAGAGATTATGTCCACCCTTGGCCACAGGAGTTATCTTCTCCTTCCACGCTGTGCCATGACGTGTGGTCTGCTCCTGACAGCTCCCACATCCACTCTGCACGGACCTCAACATTTCCTTACTCTGTGCCTTTTGCATGGCCCCATCCCTCAGTGCACACATCAAATCTACCAACGCTTTAAGTGGAGGTGAAGTGCCATTAAGTGTAGCTGTCCCCATCCCCAGGGAGGAGGCAGCACTCCATTCCTCTGGAAGCCTGCTCTGCTCAGAGTTCCCTGGTTTTCAAATATGGGAAATACTTGGATGCAGACAAAAGCCAGTCTGCCACAGGCCATCAGGAATTATCCAGCAATAATCTGATTTTCCTAATGATGCCCTTCTAATCAATGCAGCCTGGAGCCACCTCTCCCCCTGAGGGATGGGGGCACGGGCAGAGCTTGGCAACACCCAGAGAGACACAGACTGGGAGGAGGAAAGAGGTGTCAGAAGAACACCACTGAAGGAAAAGTGCCTGCTGCTCAGTCTCAGAGCACTGATGGTGGTTTAAAATCACACTTCTGATAAACCAGGCAGAGAAAAACCCAACCTCACCCTCCCTGTGCCTTGGACACCAGGTAGAGCAGTCCCACCCTCTGGCTGGGGATGTAGTTTTGCACTTTATTTTGTCCTGAGCTGTTTTATCCAGGCAGGTGGCACAGCTGGAGCTGGAGCAGAGCTCCTGCTGGGAGGTTTGGCCATGCAGGCAGCCCAGAGCTGGGCCCAGCTCAGCCCCAGCAGAGCTCACTGCCAGCCCCACTCGGGGCTCAGCTCCTGGCCCCGTGCCCAGGCAAAGGCCAGGGAAGCCAAATGGGAAGTGAAGAAATGCCAGCGGCAGACAGAACCCTCTCGTTCAGGGAAGGGCTCAGACGTGCCCCAGGGAAGAGGTCACACTCAGGGCTCCTGGGCTTCCTGTCCTTCCTTGGCCATCAAGCATGGAACCACTGAGGTTGGAAAAGCCCTCTAAGGTTGAAGGAGCTTCAGCTTTTGGCTCAGCTATTTGTATTTTTTTTGATGTCCCATGCTCTCGAAATGAGTGGAGACAAAGCTTCTTGCTGCTTTCAGGAGTTGTTTATTTTCTCTTATTTTAGTTTCAGCTGCCCAGCCTGTGCTCTGGCTGCCATGCCTGTTTCAGGTGTACCAATGGCTGCTGCTGTGTGAAGCAGACAGCTTTTGAAGCCTTCTTACCCAATTATCAACTGCTATGTATTTTTATTTTGATTTCTGTCCCAATAATCGCTATTTTTATTAACATGTCTTTTCGAAGCTAAATCCCTCTACCAATAATTAGTCCACAGGAAATCGAGATTAAGAAAAAGGAAGAGAAGAAGAAAGAAGGAGAAGGAAGGGCCAACACCTTAGATTCTCCATGTTTTCTCCATTATTCCGTATATAGCAAAACTTAAAAACTACAAATGCTCACTCTGTGGTAAACTAAACAAAATCCTTCTCACACATTTGGTGCTTTCAGTTCATCTAGAAGTCAAGAGAGCTTTTGCCAGGAACTTAGTTCCCAAAAACTAAGTTCCCCTGGGGGGCTCTGGGGGGAAACTGACCCCCAAAAGAGACAGGAAAAGTTTTCCAGCTTCCTGGGCTCCAACATAAGGTCATCGAGTCCAAGCACTACCCCAGCACCCCCAAGGGCCACACCCATGGGGATGGCGATTCCATCCCTGCCCTGGGCAGCCCCTTCCATAGCCTGGACCACCCTTTTGGTGAGGAATTTCCCCCAATATCCACCCTGAGCCTCCCCTGGCCCAGCCTGAGGCCATTCCTGTCCCTGTTCCCTGGGAGCAGAGCCCAACCTCACCTGGCTGTCCCCTCCTGTCAGGTTCAAGCCTCTACAATCATCCATCCATCCACCCACCCCTCGGAGCCAGGACACAAAGGACACCCTGTGCAGTGCCCACGTTCCACACAGGATGGAAGAGCAGTCCCATGGGATGGGCAGGCCCTGCCCTGCTCCCGATGGATGGCAGGTATGGAAAAACACTCGCAGGAGAAAAGGTCAATAGAAGGCAGCAGGAAAGCAGCAGGAACAATCCCCTTGGCCTGACTGGTGCCTGGCACAGACAGGGATGGGCAGCAGCCTGTGAGGTCATTTGGAGCACACAGGACTGTGGAGAGCTCTTAGGGAACACATCCATGTCCAGGGCAGGAGCAGGAGCTGCTCTGTGCTGCCTCACTGGGGGTCTGAGGAGCAGAGTGTGTGCTCGGGCTCATCGATGGCCTCAGTGTTTAACAACTGCTGCACTGAACCTTAGGGTTTAACTTTGATATTTTCCCAGCCCTGCCCTGCCCTGCCCAGTGTCACTCTGCAGTTCCCTGGAGCTCGTTCAGTGCTGTTCTCTCATGCTCACACACACACAACAAAGCCTCTCCAGCTCTCCAAGGACACCCAGACCCTCCTAGGCCCAACAACTGCAAACCACAATCTTGGCGACAGGGGGGCAAGCTTGGGCAAATTCCATCCTTGCCTGGCTTCTGCTTGGGCAATTGATGCTGAGATCCAAGTGGCAAGAACTCGGGAGCTGTCCTTGTCCATGTTGGGATGCACTGAGGCAGGAGCCTCTGGAGCCCAGAGTGTACCTCTGAAGGCCTTTCCAATCAATCCCTCCTTGATTCCTTTATTCCTGTCTGGGCTCTGTTTCTAGGAGCCATTTAAGGCATCAGCACCATCAGCTCTGAGGCTGCATCACCCCTCATCTTCCCAGGGATGTCCCTCAGGGCTGGTCAGGACACAAATGTCCCCCAGAGCATGCAGGGACATCCCTGCCTGTCCTTCTGAAATGCCACCAGCAGCAACCACCATGGACAGGGCTGGACAGCCTGGTCTGCACAACACCCATGGCTTTGGGGCTCTGTGCTGCTCCCACACCCTCTGGAGTCATTCCTACAACTCCTGATGGGGTCCTACTGCACCAAATCCATCTCTGGGGGATCAGCCGTGACAGACACTCAGCAGACAGGAGGAGTCAGGCATGGAAATCTGTGCCAGCGGGCACAGCATGGACCCAGATCGTGGAATTGTTGAGTGGTTTTGTTGGAAAGGACATTCAAGATGATCTCAGCCCATCTAGATCCTGTGCACCTGTGGAAGAGCACAGGGCAGACAAGGAATGGGCTGGTTCTGATTACGGACAGCAGATCCTGGTGATGGGTGCTCCAAGATTTCCTCCTCTCCCCCATATCAGAGTGCCAGATCTTAGCCCCCTCTTTCTTTTTAATTCTGAGCACCCAACAGTTCCCCAGTCTGGATCCTGACTTATTAATAATTTCTCTTTTGGCCATCACACTAAATAAATCCCACTAACGTGCTTATCAGGAGCTTATCCCTTCCTGACATTTCAGTCTTGTATCAGGCTCAAGGGTTTGCATATTTAAACAGGCAAATATTCTTTTCATCAGCAGAATAAATGATTCTTGTTACTTCCTGTCCTTAAAGACACCGTGAGCACCATGGAAGTGCTCAGCTCTGCTGGCACAGCTTCCACAGGGCTGTGGAGCTGCTCCTGTAAAACGTGCCCCAGGAGCAGAGACAGTTCAGCTCACACAGATTTAAATGCCTTTTCTACAATGACACAGAAAAGCCAAGGGGCTGTGGGGGACAGCCCAGTCAGATTAGTGTGCAAGAAGTGGAATTCTCCCCAAAACTCCCATCTCAGAGATTGCTGCTTCAGGGGAACAGCTTGGAACGGTCACCACTGCATCTCTCAGGGCTGAGCTTCCCAAAACAGAGAGCACTCCTCGGATATGAAGTCCCAGCAATGTTACTCCATTACAGAGACAGAGGTCAGGACTCTTGCAGAGGAGCAGGACCCCAAGGTGTGGGGCAGGAGCCCACAGCCAGCCTGTGTGTCCCTGTCACTTTGCAGGACAGCACAAGGAACAACATCCACTGCATCCAGTTCCACACGGAGCCCCTGGCTCCTCAGCAGCCCCAGCAGGACAAAGCAGGGCTGGCCACAGCTCCAAGGTCTCCTCATGGCCACCCTGGCCACATGTGGCCATCCCCAGCACCGCTGGGGGCTCCCAGCCTGACAAGCCCTCGGGAGAAGGAGGCTGCTGTGCCTCCACTGAGGCACCAGGGCTCAAACACCACATGATGCCAAAGCTGTGAGTGAAGGGATGCAGGGGCAGAGGGCTCAGCCCCGAGGGGACAGGAGGTCAAAGCCTGCAGGTCCTGCTGCCTGGCTGTTGGCCTTTCTCTCCTCCCAGGCAAGGCAGATTGGGCAGGGAGGAAATTTAGGAGCATTTTTTCTCTGTTTGTTTTAAAACGGTGCCCTGCAAACACAGCTGAAGTCTGAATGATGTCCAAACAGACACGGACTGAAGGAGCAGCCTTTGAAATGCCTGTCTGCAGCATTTCACATGATCACAGGAGAGGGAGGAGCACCCTGACCTGCTCTGCCATGAGGATCCCCAGCTGTGGGACAGGGGCAGCTCTGACTCCATCACACAAGGACTGGCAGGGAGCCCTGACTGCTCCACAGGGACAACACCAGGTCCTGGCCCCTGGCAAGGGCTGAGGGAGTGATGAAAGGCTCAGGGATGAAAGGCAGACACGTAAAATTGCAAATTAACAGTAAAGTGCACATCAGCAGTGAAGTGTAAATGAACAGTAAGTTGTAAATTAACAATAAGTTGTAAATTACCAGTGCATGTTCTGACAGCCTCTGTTAGAGGCAGCTGCTGCTCTGTAGCTGCTCACGTGGGCACAGTCCTGGGCGAGGCAGTTCAGAGCCATCTCAGCTAGGGCAGAAGCCAGAGCTCCCTTCCAAGTCAGGGAAGTGACACTGCCACTGCCAAAGGACAATTTACTCCAGCCCTCCATCCCAGGTATGTTTCTGTCAGGGATAACACTGAAGTTGGTTTTTGAGCCTTTTCCCACCCCTGATCAGAGGCAGCCCCAGGCTGCTGAAGGTTCAGACAAACACTTGAGTGAGGGAAGGGATTCCAGGGTGACAATCCCACCAGCAAACATCACAGCTCTGCTCAGGCAGGCTGGGATAAACCTGGCACTGCTCTAAATCTCCCCTCTCAAACTGAAAATGAAATCCTTGGTACAGAGCCCGAGGTAGGAGTGTTTCACTCAAATAGATCTCACGGGAACCCAGGATTTTGACATCCCCAGGACAGACTTGGGGCAATGAAGAAGAAAAGTGGCCACCACTTGTGCTGCCTGGAACAAGGTGGAATGATGCCACAGCTGGCAGAGATGGCATAAAAATGATGAACTTAAAAGGCTCGATAGACTTTTAGAGACAGCTCTTCTCCTCTGTGCTCACAGAGCCACGCTGCTGACAGCTTTATGAACTGGAGGATGGAGAGGTTTTTAAACCTTTCCTGTTACGTGCAGAAATCACTGGGTGAGTTTGTTTAACCTCTGCCAGAATTGGATCAGCCTCGGCTGAGGGGTGTCCCTCAGCCCTGTCTGCCAAATTCCTGTGTCGGGAGTGCCACACAGGGAGAGCTCTGCCACCCCAGCAAGTGTCACACAGGGAGAGCTCTGCCACCCCAGCAAGTGTCACACAGGGAGAGCTCTGCCACCCCAGCAAGTGTCACACAGGGAGAGCTCTGCCATCCCAGCAAGTGACACACAGGGAGAGCTCTGCCACCCCAGCAAGTGTCACACAGGGAGGGCTCTGCCATCCCAGCATCCCAGAGCTGGCACCAGGGAGAGCTCTGCTATCCCAGCATCCCAGGATGTTGGAAACATATAACAGTTAAAACCTAAGGCATCAAAACGAAAGCTGAATTGCTGCAAGGGTAAGAAAAAAAACCCCACAAAGAAAAATACTCCAACCTCCCCATGTTCTCTCATAAAACACAAACCAAACTCAATTTTTAGTGGCAGGCTGCAGGTGCCCCACGAGTGAGGTGTCACAGCCCTTTTGTTGTGCCTGCCTTCACCTGCAGAGACCCAAGGATAGCAGGCACAGCTCCTTCCCACAGGCACTTGGCACTGTTACTCCATCCCAGAGACCAGGATCTGAGGCTGGAGATTTGTTCGCTGCCACACCAGAGGTGCTGACAGGAGCATCTAAAACCCAACACAGTGATGCCTTAGGGTTTTACTTTTCTCTGTTCCCAGCCCTGCCCTGCCCAGTGTCACTCTGCAGTTCCCTGGAGCTCGTTCAGTGCTGTTCTCTCATGCTCACACACACACAACAAAGCCTCTCCAGCTCTCCAAGGACACCCAGACCCTCCTAGGCCCAACAACTGCAAACCACAATCTTGGGGACAGGGGGGCAAGCTTGGGCAAATTCCATCCTTGCCTGGCTTCTGCTTGGGCAATTGATGCTGAGATCCAAGTGGCAAGAACTCGGGAGCTGTCCTTGTCCATGTTGGGATGCACTGAGGCAGGAGCCTCTGGAGCCCAGAGTGTACCTCTGAAGGCCTTTCCAACCAATCCCTCCTTGATTCCTTTATTCCTGCCTGGGCTCTGTTTCTAGGGAGCCATTTAAGGCATCAGCAGTGACACAGCTCCTGTGCCACCCTGCCACCAGCCCAGCCCCAAAGGAGCCAGGCTGTGAGCACTCACTGCTGGGCTGGCTGTGTCTGGAGCAGCACTGGCCCTGGATGTGGCACTTGGGGACATGGTGGTGGCCTTGGCCCTGCTGAGTTGGACTCAATGGTCTTGGAGGGCTTTTCCAACCTAAATAATTCCATAACACACTTGACAAAGCACAGCAAACTCCTATCAAAACATGTGCAGAGGTGCAGGATGAACTTTAAAGACTTAGGAGTGATTTCTGATGAACTTAGCTCTAAACCTGCCCCAGACATCCCCATCACCTGCAGACCCCCGAGGTTTGGATGCACACCAGAAAAGTGGGGAATTCTGGACTCTTCTTCCCTCTCATCCTCACCTTACCATGGCCATTGGACTTTTTCCTGCTTTTCACCAGCCCTAACATCCAACCTTCCCCCACCTGCAATAGCCAAACACATCCAGGCACAGCCAAGGCTTGGCTTTGCTGCCTGCTGCTCCTCAGGTCCCCTCCTGGCCCACAGGAACCCACAGGAACTTTGCAGCTGAAGGCCTGGGAGGCAAATCCTGATCCATCCATGGGGGACTGGTGGCACTGACTGATTTCCCCTTGGCTGGGCTGCAGAGCACCATGGCTGAAGCACAAAATGTTGTAAATCCCTGTGTGCATCCTGCTGTGCCAGGCTCATGTGGGAGTCAAGGGAGGCCAGGAAACCTCTCTTTCTCCCCTGGGGGTTTTATTTATCCCCAGGGCACCCCAGGATGGCTTAGATGTTGATTTGAGCCCTTGGGAGAATTTGCCCTCAATCCTGGATGAACTGCAAACACCCAAGAAGTGAGAAAGGCTTTTTGTTTTGGCATCACAGAGAGTTTAGTTGTAGGTTTAGATTTTGTTCTGTGTTATATATAGACACAAGATGGATGCCTTGGGGTGTGGTTTCTCCTTCTTTCTTCTTCTCCTCTCTCTTCTTTCTCTTCCTTTCTTCTCTGACACCAGCTCCTGTGGTATGTTGGTTGGTGGGAAAAAGTTAGTATAGAAAAGACATATCAGTAAGATGAGGATTTACTAGTGCTGCAAACAAAACAAAATATGTATTATTTCTTCAATAGTCTTAGTAAAATATAAAAAGTAGTCTCTGATTAGCAGCCATTGCTTTTCTTGCCCTGGTGCCCTTGGAGGATGCTGCCTCTGCCTCCGAGGTCTTGATAAAAAAAATAAACAATTCCTGAAACAGCACAGAAGATGTCTCACTGTGTTCTTTTCAACATAAAGAACTGAAAGAAGAGAATCTCAAGAGCAGGAAACAGAGACAGGAGCCAAGGGCTCCAACCCCAGCGGGGGCATGGCCCCCGGCAGGGTCAGGCTCCCTGCATGCCCTCATTCACAGGCACTGCTCCCCAGCTCTTCCCTGCACACCTGTGCTGCTTCCTGCCTGAGAACCTCAGGGCAGCAGGGAAAACCTTCTGGGTTTGTCCTTCTGGTGGCAAACAACTCCACAAAGGAAACCCACTGGAACCAAACGAGCTCCGTTTGAGCTCCGAAATAAAGCTTCACCAGGAAATTAATTGATCTCCATTTGCCTTTTGTAAAGATTATGAACAGGCTTAAAAGAAACCACTGCTCAGCCTGTGTTCATCCTGCCACTTCCTCATCGTGCTCCATTCATTATTGCTTATTCCAGTTTGGATTTTGCTGATTCAGTGCACATGTCTGCCTGCAAAAGGGACTGACAACATGAAATCTATTGTGTCTATCCTGTCATGTACATTTTCCGTGATCCAAGCATCTTAAAACACCTAACTCTGTCTGCTAGAGTTCACTGTTTACAGATCCAGGTTCTCAAACTATTTCTGACCACAAAGCCCTGGAAATTGCTCACATTTCCCCAGGAAACTCTATTTTAAAGCACCTACTTTATTCCCAGTAATTCTTCTTCAGAAATGTTCAGCTCTATTTTAGAATTAGGGTCTCAGGAATAGGCATCACAATTTAGGGGCATACAGACATTTCTAAAGGCACATTACTAAGTCCTAAGAAGGAATTATCTGCCAAGTTGTAAAAACAGAATTCAGAGAATGGGATTTACTCTGGTGAGAGGCTCTTGTAATAAAGTTATTAGGTCCAGGCAGATCTAAGGGAGATAAAAGCCAGAGCAATTCCAAGTGTCACATCCACTTACCCAGCTCTGCCCGTGCCCAGCTCTTTCTCCCACACACAGAATAAGTCATTGACACCTCCTTGCTCTTGGATTTTCCTGCTGGAAAACTTCACCAACGGCTGCAGGACCAAGGCTGTCAGAGCAGCAGAGCCTGACTCCCCCTCTGCCTGCTCTGGCTGGGAATGTGCTGCTTTGGAACAGAAAAGCTCTGGGCAGTCCAGGGGAGCGGGCTGGTGGCACAAACAAACACACGAGCCCTGATTTCCTTGGAAGCCAGCTGGAGAGAAGTGTATCCAAAGCTTAAATTGGTTCATTTATTCTCATAAGCACAGTTTAGTCAGAAGTATTTATGATAACACAGGTATTTTTCAGCAGTGGAGTTCAGAGGAGCACAAAAGCGAGTTGTTAAATTACACTAATCCCATCCTCTGCCAAAGTGATCATTTAATGCCTCTGTTTACGTTAGGAAATGTTTTATAGCACATTCCTGCCACAGAAGTCTTCCCTGAAGCACCATGTTCCCAACTTACAAGAACAGGCAATAACTTTGTAGTCAGGAAGGGAAAATTGACAATTAGTGGGATGTGTGGCATAAAGAACCCCGAGGTGCTGTGCTATAAATCCATGGCCACAGCGTTTGCAGGTGACAATGAGCAGCACAATGGAAATAAGAGGCTCTGACAGCCACTAAACAAACTCCACTTGCTCTCCCCAAAGCACATTTTTTCCCCGCTGGGTTTAAAGAAGATATTGGGACTTCGAGCACCAAAGGCTTCTGACACACTCCTGACCCCACACAAGCTGTCCAAGTGTGCTCCAGCGACCTCTGCTTCCAAAGCAAAAGGAAGAACAAGCTGCCCTGTGTCCCCATCTAAACCCAGGACAGAGACACAGCACAAACCCCTAAACTTTTCCACAGGGAGTCTGACAGGTGCAGTTCTAGGAGGGCTTCTGAGCTCCCTGGAGCCAGCCCCAGCTGCCTGCATGTCCAAGGAACCAGGCTGCTCCTGCAGGTCCCAGGAGCAGGCTCAAATAATAATCAACACTTGTAAAGCACAGCTGCAAAAGTGTGTCTTTAGAGCCTTTGCTTGCCCAGTTTTCAAGAAAAAGCATTGCTGGAAGTCAGGAGAAGCATGTCCAAACACACTGAGGAATAAAGATCGATACCAGTATTTATTCAACTGCCTGCTGGTTTGTATTAGTGCTGGGGAAGTACTGGAGCAGCAAAGAGGTTCCTTTCTCCCTGCAGATCACCCCAAAGGCAGCAGAAGGTGCAGCCCCATCCCTGGAGGGGCAGCAGGGGCACAGGGCACCAGCAGCCCCTGCACACACAGAGCAGCAGTGGCAGCTCCTCAGAGCTCAGGGCCCTGAGGATGCAGGAGAAATAAAACCCTGAGTTTGCCTGGAGCTGGGTTTGGAAGTGTCTTCCACCCCTGTGATTGTCAGAGCAGGAGGGGACAGCCTGGGCACAGCCTCGAGTGAGACCACCAGGACCCCACCAGGCTGCAGCTCCTCCCAAGGGCAGCTCCCATCTCTGCTCTGGGGACAGGGATAGGACAGGGAAGGGCTGAAGCTGGGCCAGGGAGGGTCAGGTTGGATCTCAGGGAAAGGTTTTTCCCGCAGAGGGTGCTGGGCACTGCCCAGGCTCCCCAGGGAATGGGCACAGCCCCGAGGCTGCCAGAGCTCCAGGAGTGTTTGGGCAGCACTGCCAGGGATGCCCAGGGTGGGGTTGTTGGGGGGTCTGGGCAGGGCTGGGGCTGGGCTGGGTGATTTTGCCCCTCACTGCAGGAAAGATCCTGAGGGGCTGGAGAGTGTCCAGGGCAGGGAATGGAGCTGGGAAGGAGCTGGAGCCCCAGGAGAGGCTGAGGGAGCTGGGAAAGGAGCTCAGCCTGGAGAAAAGGAGGCTCAGGGGGGACCTTGTGGCTCTGCACAAGTCCCTGACAGGAGGGGGCAGCCGGGGGGGGTCAGGCTCTGCTGGCAGGGAACAGGGACAGGAGGAGAGGGAACAGCCTCAGGCTGGGCCAGGGCAGGCTCAGGGTGGACAGCAGCAGGAATTTCCCCATGGAAAGGGAGCTCAGGCCTTGGCACAGCTGCCCAGGGAGGTTTGGAGTGCCCATCCCTGGAGGGGTCCCAGGAAGGCCTGGAGGTGGCACTCAGAGCTCTGGGCTGGGGACAAGGTGGGCATCAGGCACAGGTCAGACTCAATGGCCTTGGAGGGATTTTCCAGCCTCAGGGATTCTGGGATTCTCCTGAGCTGAGTCCCTTGAAGCTCAGGAGGTTTCCAGACTTTGTGCAGCCTGGCAGAATAAGCCTGCCTGGACCACACAGAGATGGGACAGACTGGGCAGGACAGAAAATATCCAACAATCCATCCCTGAACTGCAAATCTGCTCTGGCTGTGGTGAGCCCTGCTCTGAGGCACAGCCCCTGCATGCCAGAGCTGTGACACTGATATTCACTGCTTGATTTCTCTACTGGCTCTCCCAGAAAATTTTCAGGTGGCACCTTTCCAAGTACTGGAAAATATGACTTTTCCTATTTTTATGGCTGAAGCTATAAAAAGCCAAGGGCAGGAGTGTTTTTCATACAATGCTGGATCACACCCACAGCCATCTATTAGGAGAGAATGTGCACAACCAGTCCTGGCTTTTTCCTAGAGCTTTAAGGGTCTTTTAATCTGCTCCCACATGGAACTCAAAGGGAATTTCACATCTGAAAATGTCTTTTTTTTTTCTTCCACCGTCTTGATTCCTCTCTAGTCTTCCCTTCAGCTATTTGATGGAGAAAAAGCCCTACATCTTGCCTCTCTTTTCCTGGCTGTTGTTTGGATGTAGGACTGAAAGCCATCAAAGCACTCTTTGCAGAAGGTAAAATAATGGATCCTAGTAACACATTGTGCATGCAAGGGAGAAGGAGCTCTTCTGACCTCCTTTGTTTGCAATAAGCAGCAATCACAACAAATAATCAGGCAAGAAACTCTATTTCCCAGCAAATATCACTCTTATAATTCGAGTAGTTTGTTTTGTCTTGCCAAACGTTGTCCTTCTCCTCAGGCTCACTGCACCAAGGCCAGGGCAGGACATGAGTGACTGGCACATGCCCACAGCTGCGTGCTCAGGGGTGGCCCAGCTCCCTGAGGAGAACATCTCTGAGCTCTCCCCCTGGCTGCAGCAACATCTGCACATCCCAGACACTTCTGCCACAGCCAACACGGGAGGGGGGAGAGGAAAAAAGCGTTTTATTTCATTAAGGGAGGTTGTGTAACCTCAGTTTTGGGGAAGAAGCGAGATGAGATGTATGGAGCATTGACAGGGGCACCTCCTGCCCAAGCTGTTGCAGGTGCTGAGAAAATACCTCATTTCAGAGCCTTGGCACCAGAGAAATCTGAGACAAAGGCCTGCAGAGCCAGGGGCTTGAGTTACTCCCACAGCAGAGGAGATCTGCTCTTCTCCACAGGAAAATAAATACAGTGGCACATGGAGCTTCCCCATCAGAGCCAAGCAGGGGGCACAGGCTGAGCCCCCCAGCACAAGCTGTGGCCAGGGTGGGCTCTGCAGGGACATTTGGGATTCAGCACAGGAGATGGGGAGGCAGGAGCAGTCTCATGGGCAGGAGACTCAGTGCCAGGTCTCCTCCTGGGACATGTCTCAGTCACACCCACTCCCCGCTCTCCAAATGTGCATTCTGCTGTGATTATAAAGCCAAAATGGAATTCCTGGGCAAGCTGAGGGGAGGCTGAGGCCCCGAGGCAGCCCCACGGCAGAGGGCAGGAGGCTCTCCAGGGATGGGGAGAGACCCCAAGGGGAACAGGGCCTCCCTCCACCCCACAGTGTGCTCTAGCGCCCAGCAGGTACACACTGAGAGCCCACAGAGGCCACTCACAAACCACTGCAAATAAAAATTAAACCAGGACTTGATTTAGTTTGTTTAACTTGAGTTGTCAAACAATGACCCAAAGTCTACCTGGAGGCCAAAACTCTCCCTCTTGGGTGCCATACCCCACAGCTCTCAGCCCTGTGCCATTCCCCACAGAAAGGCTCTCAGCTCTGTGCCTTACCCCACAGAAAGGCTCTCAGCTCTGTGCCATTCCCCACAGCTCTCAGCTCTGTGCCATTCCCCATAGAAAGGCTCTCAGCTCTGTGCCATTCCCCACAGAAAGGCTCTCAGCTCTGTGCCATACCCCACAGAAAGGCTCTCAGCTCTGTGTCTTACCCCACAGAAAGGCTCTCAGCCCTGTGCCATTCCCCACAGCTCTCAGCTCTGTGCCATTCCCCACAGAAAGGCTCTCAGCTCTGTGCCATTCCCCACAGAAAGGCTCTCAGCCCTGTGCTGCTGAGATGCAGGCAGATGGAGCAGAAAGGGCCGATGGCTGCCAGGCTCCCACGGCAGCAGCTCCACAAATAACTGGGTGATTCAGGCACTCGAGACAGGCGTGTGACAGCTCTGAGTCAGCCCCACACACACCACGGCACACTTAAAGCAGGCCAGGCTGTGGAGCTGGTCCCTCTGTAGCTGATGGCCATGGGAAGGCCCTGCCCAGGGCACCTCTGCAGGCCGAGGGGGCCCACGGCAAACACAGACCCGGGGCTGGGAGAGCAGAGCAGCAGGGCAGGCTCCTAACACCTCTAGAGCTATTCCATCACAGAATCCCAGAATGGTTTGGGTTAGGAGAGACCTCAAAGCCCATCCAGTGCCACCCTGGGACACCTTCCACTGCCCCAGGCTGCTCCCAGCCCCAATGTCCAGCCTGGCCTTGGGCACTGCCAGGGATCCAGGGGCAGCCACAGCTGCTCTGGGAATTCTATCCCAGCTCCTGCCCACCCTCCCAGGGAACAATTCCTTCCCCATATCCCACCCAGCCCTGCCCTCTGGCATTTTAAAGCCATTCCCCCTCATCCTATCACTACATCCCCTTGTCCAAAGTCCTTTTCCGTGCACTGCCTGCCCCACATGCATGACCCCGAGGCAGGCAGGAGAAGGGCTTGTGTCTCCAGGCTGGGAAGCCCCCAAAACATCTGAAAAATCAAACTGTGGGAGTTGCTTATCTCTTACACCATCCTTGCTCTTTGCTTTAATACCTCGAGGCTCCCCTCCCGAGAACAGCTGTCGAGAGATTTGCAGCAGCAGGAATGTGTCATCTCCACCCAATGATCCAATAGTCCTAACAATTGTGGGTATTATTTCTCCTAAATCTACCCCTTAATCCTATAATGCCATAAAATACCACTGAATCAGAGCTTAGCAGGATTCCAGAAAGGAACAGACTTTTAAAGAGATAATGAGAACTCCACATTTATATTGGGTAGGACTGAAAGGAGAGAACGGGGGAGGCAGAACGTACCAGATGGGCAGATTATTTCATGGGTTTCCTTAATATGATTTCTTCAACCTGAAGCATCTGGTAATTCCACTATCAGAGATTAGATACCGGATAAGATGGACAGGCAGGCTGATCTAACAAAGCAATTTTATTTTCTGGCTACACACAGGAGAGGTTCCCATTAAATCCTGTACCACACGATAAAACAGAGGTGCATAAAATGCTGCCTCCAAGCAGGGAATGTCTGCAGGCCCTGGGATCCCATGTAAATATGCTTCACTTCCAATATAGAAACATCACATCTCCCCAACCCCCCTGATCCTCCCCAGGCAGGCAGCGAGTGCTGAGAATGGATAAACAACAAAACTCACTCAGCAGCCCTGTCCTTCAGAGGGCTTTGCAGAAAATTGAAGCAAATCTCTCCAGCTCATTTTTGTGGAGATTTGTGTAGAAGTCCTGCAGCCAGCACCTTGAGTACTTCCAGTCTGGAAGCAGAGATTGTTTTCCAGAACATGGGGGAATCTCATCTTAAAGCCACAAAAGCCACGACAGGAACGTGGCTTCTCATTAGGGCACTGTTTGGCAGCAAGTCCTGGAATAATTCACCCTGATGCCTTAGGTTTCAACTTTTACATTTTTCAAATCCTGTACTGCTAGTGTAACTGAAGTTTTCTGTAGGTGTTAAATGCTGTTCTCTGTGCTGTTCTCTGAGCTAAGATAGACATAACAAAACCTCTAACTTGCCCTCCAAGGACACCCAGAAACAAGAACTGTAAACCTTCATCTTGGGGAGAGGGGGGCAAGCTAGAGGAAATGACATCATTGGCTGAGTTCTGGTTGGTGAATTGATGTTGATATAAAAGTGTGAAGCACTCATGACCAGGGTGTCCATTTTGGGATTCACTGAGGCAGGACCTCTGAACCCCGAAGTGTGCACCTGAAGGCCTTTCAAATAAATACCACCTTTATTCCTTTGTTCCTGCCTGGTCTCTGTTTCTAGGTAGCCAATTTAAGGCATCAATCCCAAAACACCAATCCTGCCTTATTTCAGCCCAAGGAAGAGCTTTCCCAGCCATCCGAAGTGGAATCTATTCTCTGATTGACTGGGAAATCTCGTGCACAGGCAGCAGAGCCTTTCCTGCCCGGCAGAGGATGGGGATCAGGAATGCCAGCAAGGTCCAGGTGGGGCAGGCACAGCTCCACACACCCCATCCCAGGGAGCCAGAGCATCAGCACCACTGCTCTGGGAAGCAGCCCAGGGAAACACCCAGTCCTGACACTGGGGAACAGCAGGGAACAGCTCCCACCTCCCAGCAGCAATGGGGAAAGGGAAAAGGAAAGGGGAAGGGGAAAGAGGATAGGGGAAGGGGAAGACAAAATGGAAAGGGGAAAGAAGGAAGAGGGGAGGGGAGGGGAAAGGAAAAGATGAAAAGGGAAGGAGAAAGGGAAAGGGGGAAGGAGAAAAGGAGAAGGGGATAGAGGAGGGGAAAGGGGAAGAAGGAGAAAGGAGAAGGGATAAGGGAAGGGAAAGATAAAGGGGAAAGGGAGAAGGCAAGAGAAGGGGAAAGAGAAAGGGGAAAGGATAAAGAGAAAGGGATAAGGGAAGCAGAGAGGGGAAGGAATAAGGAAAGGGGAAAGGGAAAAGGGAAGGGGAAGGAAATCCCTCAACTGAAGCAAAGATGATAATCCAAACTACCCAAAAGTGACACCACAATTCCCCAAATCGGGACAAACAAGGTATTCTGTCCCAGCTCCTGGTGCTGGGAAAGACCTGACCTCCTCCTGAACATCATCCTCACACCTCTGGGAACATTTCCCCAGGGAAACTCCTTCCTTTCTCTCCCTCTGGGCCGGACTGAGAGGCTGTGAGCTGTGAGCTGGGCTGGCTCCTCCTCACCAACAGCACCTGAAATCTCTCGGGGCAGGGATATCTGAGTCCCTGAACCCTCACTGATGCTGACCATGAGGTGCAGGGAGCCTGGAGACACAGAAATATGCACCAAATGTGCCAAACTTCCCCTAAACTCTCCTTGCTCCACTTCCCTTTGGCCACAGGCACAAAAAAGGAGCAGGAAAATTACTCAGGGCTGATCCAGCACTCAGGGCAGTGAGACCTGACCACATGAACCTTTCCTTAAAACCAGGGAAATCAGAGGAAAGGATGGGGAGTGCCAGCCTGTGCCAGGACCAGGCCCTGCCCATTGGCATTCCAGACACTCAGCAGCCTTTAGCTGAACCACACAGGCTTCACTATTATATTTAAAACTGCTACATGCTTTGTAATGCTTATCAGCTGGAGGGTTTTCAACAGTTTTTCCCCACTAATGCTGCAATTTCAAAGCCATTTAGGCTAATTTCCCTTGACTTGAATCTATTTTAATCAGAGACCAGGATACTTGACTTAAATGGTTTGTGTTCAACCCTTCATAAAATCAGCTATAAACCTGAATGCACTAAATAGCAAGGGAGCCTTGAAGCTAGAAGTAGGAGAAGCTGAAACTTTCCAAATTCTCCAGCAAATTCCAGCCTATTTCACACCAGACCAAGCATTCTCTTACAATATCGTGACAATGGATCCCCAAAACAAAAAGAAAACCAATAAACAAAACACACTCTGAAGTTCTTACACAGGTAAAAGGCACTAGGCTGTGCAGCTGCACTCAAGTACCTACAAATTCTCTCCAAGGCTCAGCCCAGCTCCAAAGCATTTTTAATGAATTGCTGTGCCCTGTCCTCTCCTCCACCCTCCCATGGAATGATGGATAGTGGAACTGAGGAAAAATACAACGTGAGCCTAAAAATGTCAGAATTAATCCTTTTCTTCCCCCAAAATCCAAACAGAAATGTTACTTCTCAAATTAATTCTCACCAAGTAATGCTGGCTCTGCTGGAAGTCAGAGCTGTGGATGAGAAATGGAAATCAGCAGCTCAGCCTCAGGTAAGTGCTGGAGAAGGTCTCGCTCCAAGGATTCGCCATGGAGCTGGGATTTGCATATCACAGAGGCAGAGGTGCAATCTGGACCTGCACTACAGCCTGCCTGGAGGAGCTGCAGCAGCAAAGTGCAGCCTGGGCCTCCATCCCTTTGGAAACTCATCCAAGGCTTTCTGCTGTCAGTGGCTGACAGCTCTGGATGCTCCGAGGGGATGCTCAGGATTCAGGCAGTGCCCAGAGAGGGACAGGAGCCAGAGCTGTCCCTGCTCCCCAGCCTGGACAAACCTCCAGCACCTGGAGAGGGACAGAAGGAACCAGAGCTGCCCCTGATCCACAGCTTGGACAAACCTCCAGCACCTGGAGAGGGACAGAAGGAACCAGAGCTGTCCCTGCTCCCCAGCCTGGACAAACCTCCAGCACCTTGAGACGGACGGGAGCCAGAGCTGAACCCTGCTCCACAGCCTGGACAAACCTCCAGCACCTGGAGAGGGACAGAAGGAACCAGAGCTGTCCCTGCTCCACAGCCTGGACAAGCTGCCAGCACCTGGACACACAGCACTGCACCCCCTGGCTGCATGATCTGCAGGCAGCAGCTTTGTCACTGCCCCAATGTCACAGGCACTGGGCACAGATCTTTCACAATCTAAACCTCTCTCAGCTCGTTTTTTTATCAGGGATTTCACTCCAGGCCTGGACAAACTGACACTTTCCTATTTTGAGGAGCACTCTGGCAGCTGTATCTAAAATTAACCTTCACAAAGATAAACCTGCAGCATGTCTTTCCTCATCCCCTTAACAAAACGATGTGTCACCTCTTTTAAAGCCTGTTCCGTGCTGCCTGGCAGGTAAACACCACCAGCACCTTAAAAGCTCAATCAAAAAAGGGGAGGAAGGATATTGCCACAGTAGAAACTCCCTTTAAAGGCCCAGCTGGAGATCCCAGAGTGTCCCAGGAGGATCCCTGTGCTGGGAGGAGCCTGAGGGCAGCCCAAGGGCTCCAGAGGTCCTGCAGGCACCTGAAGGAGCTGACAAGGAGGGAGGCAGAATCTCTGCACACTTTTGCAGGGTAACAAACAGCCAAAAGCTCAGTGAAAGCAGAGCTGAGCTTCTGATGGCATCACCTCCACCCAAAATCTCATGCTGCTTTAGGAAAACACAGACTGGAAAGAAATTCACTGCTTTCCCCTGATAAATCATCTTGATGAACTCTCTCACTCTCTCCAACTACCTGACTCAAGTGGGGCCAGGTGGGGATCAGTTTCTTCTCCCAGGTAGCAACTGCCAGGACAAGAGGAAACAGCCTCAGGTTGTGGCAGGGGAGGTTCAGGTTGGATATTGGCAATTATTTCCTCACAGAAAGAGTGGTCAGGCCCTGGCACAGCTGCCCAGGGCAGTGCTGAGTCCCCATCCCTGGAGGGGTTTAGCAGCCCTGAGGCTGTGGCACCTGGGGACACAGGGCAGTGCTGGCCTTGCAGCACTGGGGGTGGTTGGACTGGTTGATTTTTGAGGGCTTTTCCAACCTCATTGATTCTGTGATTCCACGAGCTCAGTTCCAACCCAACCACCCCAGTTTCTCATCTCTGTGAGCGATGAGGAGAGAGCCAAGAGCACCAAAGCTGACTGGGAAGGCCAGCAGCACTGCTGGTGCTCAGGGGACACCTGGACACAAGCACTCCCTCCTGGAGCACCGGGCACTCACTTGGTTGGGCGATAATCCGGGATGGAACGGTCCAGGGAAATCTTCTCGCTGAGGTAGGAGTTGTAGCCATACTTCTCATGGGGTCCCTTCGCCTTCTCCTCCTCCTCGGGGGAAAGGGTGGCTGGGAGGCCTCCCTTGCCACGGCCCCCATAGCCCTCAATGAGGCCCAGGGACTTGGACAGACCTGAGGGAAAACAAAAACATCATCCCTGGTAAAACCCACCACAGATAAAACCCATCCCTGGTAAAACCCATCACAGATAAAACCCATCCCTGGTAAAATCCATCACAGATAAAACCCATCCCTGGTAAAACCTATCACAGATAAAACCCATCCCTGGTAAAATCCATCACAGATAAAACCCATCCCTGGTAAAATCCATCAACAGATAAAACACATCCCTGATAAAACTCATCATTGGTAAAACCTATCATAGGTAAAACCCATCCCTGGTAAAATCCATCCCTGGTAAAACTCATCACAGGTAAAATCCACCACAGGTAAAATCCACCATTGGTAAAATCCATCACAGGTAAAATCCACCATTGGTAAAATCCATCACAGGTAAAATCCACCATTGGTAAAANCTAAAACCCATCATAGGTAAAACCCATCCCTGGTAAAACCCATCACAGCTAAAACCCATCCCTGGTAAAACTCATCACAGGTAAAATCCACCACAGGTAAAATCCACCATTGGTAAAATCCATCACAGGTAAAATCCATCACTGGAAAAACACATCCCTGGTAAAATCCATCCCTGGTAAAACCCCTCACAGCTAAAACCCATCCCTGGTAAAATCCACTGCTGTTATTTCCCAAAGAAACAAAACTACTGCAGAAACCCAGAGTGTTTGGGGTTCCTGGCTGGTTTGGGTTGGATTTCTGCAGACATTCTCAATTCTCCTTTGGCCCAGCCCTGGAACCCAAGTGACCCAAGCCCTGCAGCTCCTCGTGGCTCAGGCACAGAGCTGCTGCCAGCCCTGCCCCTGGCATGCAGCTGATAGCCTGTCCTGGGATCTGTGCCTGTGTTTAGTTGGTGGGGAGGTGATTCAGGCCTCCTTCCTGCTCCCAGAGAGGTAATTACATGGAAGGTTAGATGTCCCCAGGAGAAGGATGGGTTGAACACAGAGCAGGAATAAAACAGGGTTGGTTAAGTGCCAGCCGAATGAATTTGTGCTCAGTGTGAACAGTGAACAGCATACAAATGGTACGGATTTAAAAACAATTTCCCCTCAAAGCTTTCTTATCTTTTAAAGTACAGCGTTCCCAGACCCTTATCAAGGGGAATTATTTATTTATATCTGCATAGCTGAAGGAAATAGGCAAAGTTCAAAATGAGCTGCACATAAAGAGCTCCATGGATGATTTGGTGGTGCCTGTGGGAAGCTGAGTCCCTGCTCATGTTATTATTTATTAGGCAGGACACCTGGAATTTTAATATTTTTCATTAGCAGAGATTCAGTCTCTTTTTGTCAGAAACATAAAAATAATAATGATGGATTTTGTTTTGCTTTTTTGTCTGTTTGGTTTGTTCTTTTTAAATAAAAAACACCAGGGTATATTCTCATTGTTCCAATGGCAGAGCCCTGATTGACAACAGGACAGATTTTGTCACCTCTGAAGCTTCTTGAGGGACAATAAACTTGAGGTTGGTCCAGCTCCCAAACCTACCTCTGATTTCCATTGTCCTGGATAAGACATTCCTGCCTCCCCAAAGATTAAAACACTTCTTTCCTCAAAAACTAGCACTGAGAGGCAGGAAAAAATCAGCTGGGAACGTAAATCACAGTTGGAAGCACAGTTTGAAGAATTATTGTTGTCGTTATTATTATTATTCCTTCTGACAAGGAAGCTCTGAGCATCCTTCCCTGCTCCATCAGAGCTGATGGAGCCCCTCTGACCACACTGGGCTCCATTAGGTTTTATCTGAGGACAATAACAACAAATCAGCTGCCAGGGTTTGCTGGCTGTGAGGTGGGCATGGATCACACATCCGAGCTGCCTGTCCCGGCTCCAGGCACAGCAGCAGCCAGGGATCACCCAGGAGGGCTGCCAAAGGTGGCACTTTGTGGCCTGCAGAAGGTCAGCAGATCCCTCTGTGAACTTCCCCTCACTCCAGGAACACTCAGCACCTCCCAGTTTGCTTTTAAAGCTTCAATTTGCTTTTCTTGATTCATTTGAACACATTTCTCGCTGCCCCCGTGCTTTTGGTGCTTTGAAGCCACACACCTGCAGGGAAGTGGGGACTTTCTGAGGGGGGCAGAGGCTCCATGGATGGAGGATACTCAGTGGGATGTGGGAATCAGGAACATCCCAGCACCTGGCCCTGCTTAAACCAGGCTTTAAAAACACAAGCTCGGGTTATTATCAACACTAATAACTGCTAATTGACTCAGACACCAAGGCAGTGCTTCTCTCAGAGCTCCACACTCGAAGCCAGCAGGGAAAGGTGATCCCTCCAAGGCTAATCCTTCCCTCCCTCAGATCCCAGGCAGCCTCCAGAGGTTCTTGTCTCGGGCTCAGGAAGGGAATTGTGCTCCCAAGCACAGCAGCTCGGTGAAGGACCTGGAATTCGAGGTGAGGAATCTCCCTCAGCACTCAAAACACCACCAGGCACCGAGGCCATGCCAGCCTGGGGCCTGAGCTGGGCTTTGCAGTGGGAGGAGAGGCCTGGAGCAGTGTGGTACTCACTTCTCCGTGGGGTTCTGAGAAATCTCAGGAAAAGGCTTGAGAAAAGCAATTCCTTTCTAACTTGTCTTGAATTAAATAGTTAAATCCATTTTTAAAAGGGAGCTCTGTGGCTTCCCAGGAGAAATCCTTGACTTGTAAATATAAAAGAATGGAAATATGAAATATGTTTTGGTGAGGTGCTCTTCCTGAAAGGGTTTCTCTCTGTTTATTGTTCATTCCTTTGGACTGTGCTGCAGGGACACAGACACAGGGAGACACAAACAACCCCTCCAGCTGAACCTGGCTGGAGGAGAAAGATTTGTTCTGTTTTCTAGAAATTAATAAAGCCTTCTGAAAAATCCATGGACACGGAGTCTCGTTTGTAGGAAAGGCCTTAGAGCAGGGATGTCTTTGCCAGGGAACTCAAACTGGCAGGCAGGGTGGCCTCTGCAGCCAAACCTCCAACCCTGCTCCACCAGGAGAGGGGTGGGAGCTGCTGGACAGCACCAGGACACCTACCCTGCCCACCTGAGCTTTTATCTCACAGTACAGATACCCCAAGACTGGTGCCCACTCTGTGCCTCCCAAAACACAGCCGAGGCACGGGCAGAGCCACCCCACACCCAGCAGTGCTCCCAGGCTTGGGGGGAGGCTCCAGGGGAGGGTCCTGCTGAAGAGTAGCCTCTCTGCTCCCTACAGAGGCACCAGAGAAAGGCCAAACATGACTTTATACCCACCAGCTTTGAGTGGCAAACCTGTAAGGCCATAAACTGCTTTATTCCAAACCACAGCCAGGACAACACTCAGATCCCAGCACACATTTCTCTCTGCTCACTCAGTTTGTTCATTATTTCTGCATATTTTGTCCTTCTACCACTCTAAGGCAGTAAATGCTGATAAACCAACATCATTTAACCAAAGAAGGCAATGTAATGGATCTGTTTGTGCTGGGCAGGGCACACCACGAGCTCCCCACGCTCCCTTCCAGGAGAGCACCAGCACAGCCCCGGGAGGGTCATGGAGATGAATATTGCCAGGTGGGCAGGATCGATCCCCTGGCTGTCTCTGTGCTGCTAAAACCTCTCCTCTCCAGCCCAGGCTGGCAGGAGGGCTCAGCAATGTCACTTTGGGCTGTGGCACTCAAAGCAGGAGTCAAGGAACGTTTGGCCAGGAAGAGAATTCATGTCCAAACAAAAGAGGAAGAGATTTGTTTCCAGCTGGCTGAAAAAGCACCTCAGGAGAGGCAGAACTGCAAACAAATGGTGACAGCCCATCCTCATCCTGTCAACCCCTGCATTTGCTTTTGTTCACCACAGTTTGGGCACTTTTCTATGAACCTGAGGTGCCTTTGCTGTGACTTCAGGAATTACCCTGAGCCCAGCACATTTGGCTGCCCAGGATATTCTGGGATTCCATGAAACCTGCTTGAAATTGGCCTGGAAGGGCCAGAAGTGACACATGGAGACACCATCAGCAAAAAAGAGCAAGAGCATGGTGCCATCATCTCATTGCCTCGAAGAACAGGGCTGAAAGTAGAGTCAGGACTGTTCCCAAGTCACAGAGCGAATCCTTTATCATTCCGGGCAGGCACAAAGCAGGAGCGCTGAACCTCTGCCAGAAAGTCTCTCCTGATGCCTGCTCCAGGCTCTCTGTAGTGATAAACAGCACTAATCCCTGCAAAAAATCTTGATCTTTGGAGTGAATTCAGCCCCCAGGGAATTCTGCCAGCTCAGGAGATGGGAATGGGCTGCATGGAGATGAGGAGTTGGTGCAGATCAGAGCTTGGAGCAGCCATGAGCTCCACTCATCCCAAATCAACACTCACCCAATGCTAAAACAAGAATTTTTTTTCAGAATCCCCTAAAAATTCTGAACTTTGGAACAAATGGAATATATTGCTATTGTAGTGCAGGAATAGAAGGAAAAAGAAAAACCAAGACAGCACTTGGAGCTGCCAAGATCTGAGCCCCCCCTGCTGAAACAGCCAGACAGGGGATCCCTGGGGACTGCCAGGAGTTGGTTTTCTTCATGATGATATAAAAATTTAATCTACAGCAAAATTATTCCTAGACTGAGCACAGTTAGAGTAAATACATGTCTCTTCTTAAGCTGAGTGTATTTCAGGAGGAGACAGGACAGAGAAAACCTTTAGTGAAGTACAATCCAATGTGACTCCAGCCTTCATTTATCCAGTGTGCCTCCAGCCTTCATTTCCAAAGGCTCCCCGGGAAGCTGGAGAGGGGGAAAAGCTTTTTGCTGCTCACCAGCCTGGATGAAGGAAAACATCAACACTCCCATACAACCCTCAGCTGAGGAAATTTGTGACTGGGGGGGGGGGCTGGGGAAGCAGGCAGAGCCCTGAAATGAAAAGGCATTTCTGAGAAATGGGTGCTGAGCTTAACAATGAGAAGGGAAAAGAACCTTGCAGTGCCTAAAGGGGTCCCAGGGGGCTGGAGAGGGACTGGGGACAAGGCATGGAGGGACAGGACACAGGGAATGGCTTAAAAATGACAGAGGGCAGGGTTAGATGGGATATTGGGAAGGAATTCTTCACTCTCACCCTGGCACAGGGTGCCCAGAGCAGCTGTGGCTGCCCCTGGATCCCTGGCAGTGCCCAAGGCCAGGCTGGACATTGGGGCTGGGAGCAGCCTGGGACAGTGGGAGGTGTCCCTGCCATGGCAGGGGTGGCACTGGATGACCTTCAGAGTCCCTTCCCATTAGAATCCCAAACCATTCTGGGATTCTAAAACAGGAAAGATTTCTGGAAAACTAAATTTTTTAGCTGCATCTTTCCATATTTCTATGTCCTGCAGCACGAGGTACAGAACACACACAGCTCGGGGTGAAAGGGGAAGAAGAACTTGAAGCCCTCCTCCTCCAGAAGAAATAAATCAAGAAATAATACTGAAATGGTACTGGAAAACACGGGAACCATAAAGACAAAACTAAAGTCGATGTCTGTAAAGCACAGCTCTTACTTACTCAAGCCCAGGGGATTTTCCAGCCCCTAGAGCTCTGGCAGGGATGTGTGCTGGCCTAAGTGAGCCAGAGAGCTGAAGGGCAAGGAGCAACCTCTGAGTGGGGAAACAGCCAAACTGGGAGGGAAATGGCCCAGTGTGGGCATGTGTGACCTGCAGGGGACACAGAGAGAGGGAAGGCACAGCACAGAGGCTCTCAGGGTACTGATGAGAACCACAACAGCTCCAAAGGGCAGAACGTCCTGGGGAATGCTGGAAATGATGGGAATGCTGAAGGTTTTAGTGCTGGGCTGCAAGCACAGGCTGTGAAAGGGAGGGGTCAGGAACAAAAAGTGGGATTGGCAGAACAACAGGCACCGATTTTCCTCTGCAGCCTCGGTGGGACCTGGGGTGTGGGATTTTGTCTCCTTGCAGCAGTTTTTACCCAATTTTTAGCCAGTCTTTGCTCAGAGCTGTTGTTCTTAGGGTAAATAACTCCCATTCCTCTGGCTGTACCTGTGCTGCCACGGGGCTGTGGGGACTGTGCAGGGAATACCAAACACAGCTGGCCCTGGCAGCTTCCTTTGCTGTTACTGCCTCCCCAAAGCATCCTCAAACTCCTGCAGGGGAAACTAAAGGTAGCAGTAAAGGGATCAGAAGATGAGTGTTCACTTTCTCCTGGGGAAAAAAAAAATATATAAAGTTTTTAAATGAGCTTAAATAGTAGAGCCCAGTGAAAAACAAGTATTCCCCTGAACCCTGTACAATTCTATTCACTGTACATGCTAAATTTATTTTATAAGTGGGCTGACCACTTATCTAAAGTTTACCCCCCAAATCAGATGCCTGCCACTGGACAGTCCTTTTCCAGGAGCTGGATTTTAGCACATCAGGACATCTCCTCCAGTGCACAGAGCTGCCTGGCGTCCTTCACCATGCAAATGATGTGTTGGTTTACTGCAGAGATTACCACGGGCACGGTGACTTTCAAAAGTGGGGGGGTCAGGAAAACTCCCACCTCTGCCTTCAAAGTGAATGACAAATGGGAACTCAGGAAAAGCAGCAGAGGAACAGGCCCAGGCTTGGCAAGCAGGGATTTCAGCAGACACAGACTGAAAATAGAGCATATTTTACCTGTACTCCAACATATTGCATCTCTGAGAAAGCTCCTGCCTATGAAAAATTATGTGAATAATTCTGGCTGAAATGAATTTGTCCAACAGAGCATTAAGATTTCGCTTAAATAATTGTGACAGGTGGGGGTGAGGGAATTGAACACATTTTCTTGCAGCCCAGCCAGGCAAGGACCAAAACCAGGGTGGGCACAGCTCATTATTAGATATATTTAACAATATAACCTTTTTAATGGCAGGTTGGACAGGGCTTGGAGCACCCTTGGTCTGGGGAAGGTGTCCCTGGCCGTGGCAGGGAATGAGATGAGGTTTAAGGTCCCTTCCAACACAACCACTCTGGCATTCTCTGATTTAAGCTTAGATTAGATGATGACCTGTAGGCGAATGTTTTAAGCCCAGATGTGCTTCCATCATTACAGGAACAGTCAGAAACATGGAGGTTTCTCCCCACCTTGCACTCCTTGGAGAGGCTGGAGAAGGGAGCACGGGCACTGCACAGGTTTGGAGTCCTGTTTGAAATGCCTAAGCACAAATACACATTTATATCTGCATTATATCCCTCCACAGAGGGATTCAAAAAAGAAGTTTTCTTATCAAATGGAAATGGAAACAGAGGGAAATTACCTTTGGAGCCAGAGGGAGGATCAGCACCCAGAGCAAGGACAGTGCAGCCATCAGGACAATGTCAAAGCCTATTTAGCCTATTAGCCTACCAGGTTCTGCTTCCAAATGATAACTTCCCAATCAAGATTTGCCCCTGGCACAAATAACAGAAATCCTTCCACAGGCTGAGGCCGTTTAGTTCTGAGGAATGATTTATTCCCAACACCTGGGACTGGCAAAAGAGCTTGGCCATCGCTCTGTCCTCCCTGTAAGTCCAAAAATAGGGGCAATTACCACTCTGCTCACATTGATAACACAACTTGTTGGGAAAAGGCAGAACTTGGCAGCAGAGCTGGTGCAGAGCAGCAATCCATAGGCTAAAGAAAGCTCTCTGCAGCTCAGCAGTGCTGCCATGGCAGTCTCAGGCAGAGAGACCTTGTTCACACACAGAACACAAGGCTGAAGGGGACTGCTGTCCCAGGGAAAAGCTGCACACACGTGAGGCACTCCTGGCAATGCCCTTCCCTGTGGGCGCAGCCACCACCACCCCTGGAGCTGTCCTGCTGGGGACTGCCCCTCTCAAAGGGCAAATTCCACTCAGGAATCCAATCCCTCAAAGCTGTTCTGGGTTTGTCCCAAAATGTCCAGTCACACCCCACTGCCCTCCGTGTTCGTTCACATTCACAGCACCAGCAGCTGCCTGGGAATTCGGGAGAACAGCCTGGGATGCAGGAGCAGGGAGGGGTGAAGGGTATTGGCAGAAAAGGGAAAGAAAAGAGTTAGTCACAGCAACCTCACAAACACAAATCTGTACCTCTGACTAACATGGGACCACCACATTCTGGAAGTACTGGAGAAAAGGGAGGAAAAAGAGGCAAAAAGGAGTAGATCACGGTGTGCAACAAAAAGGAAAATCAGGCTCAAAACCATCACTAAGATAATTTAGTGAGATGGCTGACCCCAGTCACAGCACACCTGTGCTCGAGATGGCACAGGACTCCAGAGAACTGGCTTTAGTGAGCCCTGCCTAAGGGCTGCTTTCAGGGATTCAGGACTCCTGCGATTCAGGCATTTCCCCACCAACACACAGCAAGGTATTTCCATGAGTTGGTCAGAGCAGTCTGGAGCAACCTTCCCACCAGCTTCTCCCGGGTCTGTTCCAGTGGCACAGATCTCCACAGAGCACCAGCGTGCCCAGGCAGCAGTGAGAAAGCACAGGAGACTCTCAGAGAGGGGAGGGAGCTCTGTGGAGAGCACTCAACACAAAATCCCACACTGGTTTAGGTTGGAAGGGACTTGAAATCCCATCTCATCCCCACTCCTGCCATGGGCAGGGAGACCTTCCCCCATCCCAGGCTGCTCCCAGCCCCAGTGTCCAGCCTGGCCTTGGGCACTGCCAGGGATCTGCCATGTGCCAGGGCCTCCCCAGCACAGCCAGGAACCAGTGAGGAGACCCAAGCAGGGAGAGAAGAGATGCCCAGCAGAGCAGAGCTCATCCCCCAGCACAGCACAGCAGCTTCATCCAAGACACCAGAACCACACCTGCGTGGCTGGAACAGCCCTTGGGGAGACCTCTGCCATCAGCAGCCTGGCTCAGTTTAACTCCAGCGCCTGCATCTCCACCTCCACCCTCTGCACAGGCTCTCCCTCCAGCCTCTGGGCCATTTCCCCCCCTCAGGGGCCAGGCCTGTGCTGCTCCAGCCCTGCCCTGACCCCGGGCTCACCTGCTGAGGCTCCAGAGGGGCTCACGGCTGCTGCTCTGGGTGCTCCGTGGGAGGAGGAGGAGGGAGGGAATTATCCCAGGCTCTTCTCACCCTGCCAGCAGGCAGGGGAAAGAGCCACGCTGGAAGCTTTGCCCAGCCACCCCTCTGCTGGGAGGGAGCCCACAGTGAGCTAAACCCTGCCGAGGTCTCACAGGGCGAGTCTGCACTAGCAGCTACCAAGGGCATAGAGCAGAAGCCCTGGCAGGAGCTGCCCCACAGACCTGACACTGCTCCCATAACCTCAGACATCAATTTGGGGCCTGCCACTGCTCCAAAGGCAGACAAGAGCCATGGCAGGAGCTGCCCCACAGACCTGACACTGCTCCTGTAACTTCAGAGATCAATTTGGGGCCTGCCACTGCTCCAAAGGCAGACAAGGGCCCTGCTCCAGGCACTGATGGGGTATGGATGGTGCAAGCTCTGCACTTGGAGGACTTTGCTGAAGCCCCCAAGCCGTCCCCAACCACACACCCAGCTCGGTGCCTGCGGGCAGCTCTGCACACAGGAGCTCCATGGGGCAAGGCCAAGGGTAAAAGCAACCTTGCACATGTACACTGGGCAGCCAAGGGCCTGTCTGGGTGATGAATTAAGCTGTGTTTTTAGGAGGCAGGCTGCAATTCAAGGAAGAGAGAACTTCTCTTGCTCTCCTCCCTGAGCTGCCAGGACACAGCTCTGGCAGGACACACTGCTCCGTGCCAGGCTGCTCTGGGGCCGTGGCAGGAGCAGCTCTGTGCCCAAGGAAATCACAGACATCCCATTGCTGGGAGTCTTCAAGGTCAGGCTGGATGGGGCTTTGAGTGACCATGGAACAAGATGATCTTCACAGGATCTGTTCAACCCAAACCATTCTGCTGCTGAGGATGGAAGAGTCTGGAAACTTCTTTAGTACAGGCAGTTTTAGAAGTTCCCAAACTCTTCCATCCTCAGCAGCAAAACACCAGCCTGCACATTTGTGCTCAGGCAGTGTTTTCTGAGGCCAGACTGCAAACTGTTCATCCCCAGGTAGTCACTCCTGCCACCACTCCAGGCTCAGGCAAACCTTTTGTTGAGCTTTCATTGCTGCTTTTATCCTCCCGTGCAAAATTTCAGTTCTTTGGGTAACACAGTCCATTCCCACCCCCATCATGGCCCTTCTGTTGCTTGGGCACACCAGAGGTCTCAAACTTCAGTGCCAGCCAAAGGTGGAGAAAAAAGAATTTCCTAAATCCATCTTCTCCCAGAGAAGCCATGCCTGGAGTTACACCTGCAGTGTGATGGGACTAGCCCAGGGAGAGGAACAGAACCACGGGAACAAGCATGGAAGCAGGAAAAGAACAGGACCCACAAAAACACAAGCCAGCAGTTTCTGAACCCCATTCAAAGGTTATAAATAATATTTAGCATTTTTATTTTCACAAGGAATCTGGCATTTCCAGATCGTGTCTCTATAGCAAGCTGTTAGTGTTTGTGCTTTTCTCTAATGCATGTTCCTGTTTTCCTTCTGAAAACATTTCCTCTCTGTATAGATTGGCCTGCTGGAAAGGAGGAAATCATTGCCATTTGGCACGACAGGAAATGAAGAAATCCCAGAGTGTAGTGCAGACAGCACAAACGTGGCTGCTCAGGTTTTGGGGCTGAGTTTGTGGCTGTGTGGGAGGTTACACAGCCCCCATGCACAGGGCACCCCCTCCACAGAGCCCTGGGAGAGCCAGAAACTGCAGATGGTCACCAAAACACCCAGCAGGCTAGAAAAGCTTCCTGATTCCCACTCCTGAAGTCTGGGGAAGGGAGGCAAACACGAGTGGCGTTTGTAAGCTGAGGCCCAAGCAGAGTTCCAGGTCACTAGGACAGGCTGGGCACCAGTGGGCAAGGAGGGCACGTGGGGCCCACTTGGCACAGGGGCCCTCAGGATGCTTCCAGGTTTTCTCCTTTGATCCAAATAATCCCTCCCTGAGCTACCTCGAATGTGCTCATTCATTAAAGACCAACAGATGAGAGAAGGGGTGGCATTGCCCAAAAGTGGCTTTCCCAAAAGAAGAATGTCATTCTGATGTGAACATGGCTGCAGAGAGAGGGTTTGTTTACAAGGGCATCCTCAGCAAGTGTGTACAAGCTTCATCCCACTCACGGCATTTCACTGAGCTGTGAACTCACTAATTACTTTTTAAGGTCAAGAAAATCAGTTTGGCAGGGGTTTGCTTGGTGCATTGAACTTCTGTGCTCAGGCACTGTCCTCACTCAGTGAGGACATTTACTGCTGGTTTTGGGGAGTGCACTCAGTGCTCTCAGACACACAGGGCACCCCAGAGAGTGCTTGTGCTCTCCAAACTCCTTCCATCTGTTTGTGCTCTGCCAATGGGCCGTAGGGGTGACACAGCCAAAGCCAGGAATAAAGGAGCTAATTTGGCCATCAGAGAGAAATATTCTCCACTGCAGCGCCTTTATTCCTGCACACATCTGCATTCTCCTGACAAACACAGCAGCCACGGATCTGGGCTGGCCTCTGTAAGGGATGCATTGTTGGGAGGAGCACAGACCCCTCCTGGACACAAACTTGGCACTGTCCCCGTGTGACCCAGGCTCCCTGTGGGGAAGGGCAGAGCTTTGTGTGCATTCAAGGACTCTGCTACCAAACCCAGCTCACTGAAACCACTCAAGTGCTCAAGGAAAGCCTGAGCTGAACTGCTTTGCCGTGAGGAGTGAGCCTGGAGCTCACTATCCACCATCCAGGCACATCTGAGAATGGTTACACTGCTCTGCATTGGGAACAGCTCCTAAGAGGAGATCTGTGACTGTTTAACCCTGTGTTTCTGCAGAGAGCTTCTGAGGATAGGCACTAAGTGCTTTAAAAACATAATTAATGCTCAGAGCACTCCTGAGAGGAAGCTAAATATAGGAGTGGGAGTTTCAGCTGCCTGGAGTAGGACTGTCCTTGATCCTTTGTGGAACACTTGCTACAATAGGGTACACAGTACAATAGGGTCTCGGTCCCATTGTGTTTGGGGCTCCCAGAGAACTCAGCAGAAAACACACCTCACTCCTTATCCAGATGTCAAACACAGAAAATAGCTTATCCAAGGTGACTTAGCTGAGGATTAGTGTTTACAGACAGAACCTGATCTCTCAGGAAATTAGAGAACCATGGCAGGGGGTTTCCTCCAGAGGCCCCCCCCTCTGGAGTGACCACACCAAGTGACAGTGACCCTGAGCATTGACCACTGTGCTCTGACCACCTCACTCTGAGAGCCAAGCCCCAACTGCATGGCTGATCTGGAAGCACCAGATCAATCCAGAGGATTGATCCACACTTCACAGGATCCCATTTTTGGCCACAGAGGAGTGCCTGGGGCTGGTTTTTGTGAGCGAGGTGCTCAGGGACAAGAAGCCCCTGAGATGGATCACACCTCCGGGTGTGCAGTGTCCCCGTGGGCTTCCCTCAGCCTCGCGCCCTGTGGAAGGGATTCCAGACATCCTGAGGAGTGCCACCAGTGCCAGGACAGTCACACCTGCCACTGCATTTTTCACTTGGGGGCCAGAAGGCAAAGAAGTCTCACAAAACGTGGCCTTTGCTAAACCTCCCCTCTGGAGCAGCTGCACGACTTCCCAGGCCAGCAGAGCCCCCATCTCCATTCTCCCTCCCACCTTCCCAGCCCTCCAACACACACACATTTCCTTCTTCTGTCATCCCACCCTGCTCCATCTGACTGCCATCCCTTTGAGTTCCAGTCTCCTTCCACACCACATCCCCTGAACTCTCCAATCCTTGCCCCCCACAGTCCCCTCCTGTCCCCAGCACTGCACATCCTCCAACCTGCCCTGGGGGAGCCAAGATCAGGCCCCAGACTCCCACCCAGACTGCCATGAACACTAATTAATTCCCCCCTAGAAACTGTGCTAATGAGCAACCCTGCAGCTCCCCAGCTCACAGACAGTGACAGCTCTTTTTGTGATGATACTCAAAGAAAAAACCTTAAATGCCTTCCCATTGCTTGTCCTAGACAGGCAGGGAGAAATCCAAATTGTTAAGGCCATGTTTTAATTAATTCCCAACCCAATCATCTTAAACAATTTGGGAAGAATCTTGCAACATCTCTAAGTGAGTTATATCCTCCCCTCCTCTTCCACCTCCATGAGGAACACCACCAGCACCCACCTGCCAAAGCTGGCCTTCCTCGCCCTGCAGCAAATTGAAGGAGTTAAGAGGGAACAAAAAGTGTTGTTGTACAAAACCCAGGGTCAGCAACCTCATTTATCAGCTCCCTGCCTTTGCAGGTCAGGTTTAGCAGGGAATCTGCTGCTGTCTGGAAAATGCAGCCTCAGGGACATGGAGCTGCCAAGCCCTGAGCCCCATCCCCTCCCTGCTCCAGCGGGCCCGGGAGCTGCTGTGGAAAAGATGCCCTAAAAAGAGGAGGGTCGTACTTAAAATCCCCAGAATGGGAACAAATCCAAGCAGAGAATGAAAATCTGACCTCAGTGGGAGCTTGGGACAGGCAACAGGAGCTGAGGACCTAAACTGGGGACAGCTTCCTCTGCGGGGACAGGGTGACACTCTCCCCTGACTCACTCGAGGGCTGAAGGGGATCATTTCTTTTTCCCCACTCTTTCCCACAGACATCTTTCCAGGATCTGCCACTTTCTTCTTCCCTCTTGCCTTGGCCAAGCCTTCCACACCCCCAGGCTGCAGAGACTGCGTTGATCCTGGGGAATTTGTGCACTTCTGAGCAAAGCAGCTCCTGCTTCAGACAGGGGTCAGGAGAAAAACCACAAGCATTACTTCCACTTCTCCATGTTTACTTATTAAGGAAATCACACCTTTGGACAACACCTGAGAGCAACTCGGATCTGTAATTCAAAGAGAATTACAAATGGTGAGCAGGAAGTGAGGAGAGGCAGCTTTTGGGCTCAAATCTTGCATTTCCTATACACACTTCACAGTGGAAGGTGATGGCAGGACTGCACTTGCTCTTCAGAGATGCTTTTCCAATCTAAAGCTTCCCATCACACCAAAAATTCACATCCTGCTTCCCCTTTCCCATAGTCACTGCTGTGATCACCCTGTGCTCGCAGCCCTCCTGCATCTCCACAGTCAAGTGGCTTCCAGCCCATCCCCATCCACAAATCCTGCCCTGGGCACCAGCCAGCCCTTCCTGTTCTTCCCTTTTCCTTCCTTTTCTTCCCTTTCCCTTCCTTTTCCTTCCCTGCCCTTCTCCTGCACTTTCTGTGCCACGATTCACCCTCCTGCCTCAGCCATGTCACTCCTTCCCATGCTCGAGGTCCTCAGGAACATCCTGCAGTGCCACCGACCTGCTTGAGTGCCTTTTTCCTCTCAGAGAGGGAATATTGGTGTTTCTGGCTATTAAAGCATCTAATGGCAGCATTCCTCCCCCTTTTCCTCAAAACTGACCCTTCTCACTTCACCCTACCAGCAGACAACCCTGGGTACCAAAACCATTTTATTTGTAGGTTAAACCATTTAACCTACAAATGCAGGTTAAGTGGGATGGCAGGATGCTCTGGATTTATTCCTCTGGATTCACTTGCCTTCAAGTTTTCAAATTCCTCATGGAAACATTGCCTTCAGAAACCAAGAATCCGAACTACAAAGGTGAACATGCTCAAGGCTGCTGCTGATTTGGCACCAAGCACAATTCAGGCGTGAAACAACAACTGCAGGACTTTGAAATCTGAAATTTGGGGTTGAACTTTCTGTGTCTGTGAGGGGCTTCCCTGGAGGAAAGGCAGGAAAAACGGTGAACCCTATGCACTGCCATGCTCTGCAGGAACTTCAAAGTGAGCCATTAGATTCATTTACATGAGTTAAAGTAAATTCTGAGCCTCAGAACCCACAGCTGGGGGCCCTGGGTGCAGGGGGACAGCACCTGAGGGCACTGCAGCACTGACAATTATTCTCCATACTTTCTTCCAGGGATTAAAACAAGCAGTGAACTCCTGAACCCGAGGTGCTGAAATGGCTTTGGAGCAGTCTGACCTCCTGGGAGTCCTTCCCCTGACTTCAGTGAGCCCTAGGACAGATCCCTTTTATCTCAAACTGAGTCTGCTGCAGGTCAGGGCTTTCGGAGGGGAGCATTTTCTGAATCTCATTTCAGACCCAGGAAAAGTTTTCTCTGTGGCACATCGCCCCCATTACCTACTTGTGTCCATCATCACTTCCCTAATTTCGGTACCAGGCGGATAAGGAGCAGCTGGAACTAGGCTTTTTCCTCTGTTCATGCAGGGGGAAGGACAGGGCAAACAGAACACATGAAAATCCAGCACAAAAGTAATAAATGTATCTGTGCTGCTCAAGGTTTCCACTCCAAACTGGGGCTGGCAGGAGTTTGTGGTACTAGGAATGATCTTGTTAAAATAACAGCAACCAAACAGCCTGTTTAAAGGTCAGATTCTCAGGAGGATACTTTTAGAAGGACAGTATCACATCCTCTCGGCCAAATAATTTGTCATATTTTCAATACATGCTTGGAAGGGATGTGCTGCTTATTTCAACCAGACCAGCCTCAAAAATCAATTGTTCCTAGACCAAGGCTTGGGAAACAGCACATGTGCTACACCCCAAAATCCCCTCCCCATCTGCCAGCACAGGCAGAGACCCTGCCAGCCCCAGGACAGGCCTGGGAGGAGAGTGGACACTGGGAAATACTCTGCACAAATGAGGGTTAATGGACATTTTTGGCTATGCTTTGATGTCCCAGCACGGCTGTTCTTCTGTAACCCAGAGCAGAGAGAAAAAACCTCCATCTGAGAATATCTATCTGACAGAAAAAAGGACAATATATGTTTACTAATCTTTCAAAAGGTCCCAGGGCAAATCCCCAATTTCACACAGATTAATTAGAGTCATTAGTTAAGTCATTAACTGTAAGGTCTGCGAAGCACCGTGTTATTTTATTGTTCATTTGTACTCAATGAGATCTTGATACATGACTGGGTTTCCTGAACACCACCTAGGTACAAATAACCAATGACAACAGCAATAAATGAATATATTTAAGGTGACTGCCAGACTCTGGGACAGGACTCTGTTAATCAGCACAACTTTATCACCCTCGGGAGGGAGGTGAAGCTGGCCTGGGGGCTCTGTGTGCTCGTGCCAAAGCAAAGCCAAGGAGCCCCACAAACTCCCCTGGGGCTGAGACTGGGATTGAGACTGGGGATGAGACATGGCTGAGACTGCAGGGACCGAACAGAATGTTACCAAAATCTGCTTTTATCTTTTGCAATGTCAAAACTCTGATCCGCAGCCAACGCTGGCTGCTGCTCCCCTGACTTATTTTTAAACACTTGCCAGCATGTTACAAAATGAACATGCCTCCCCTCTCCGGGCCGGGGAGAGGAGCTGCTCCTCCTCCAGGAGCAAAGCCCATCTGCTGCAGCTCCTGGCATCCACCACCTGGGAGGAAGGAGAGGCAAGAGCCTGCTGGATCCAACTGCACCCAACACTCAGGGCTCGGGCTGGTGGGACCAGCCAAAGGCTGGACTTGATCTTGGAATCTTTTCCAACTCGGATAATTGTGAACCACCAGCAGGACACTCTGAGGAGCACCTGAGGGGCTGCACGTGCCCATCTCTTGCTGTCCCTGAGAGCTCATACTTGACTGCACTTTGTTCTTGTAAATAAAACCTGTTCTCATTCTCCACCTTAATGCCTACAAGCCCCAACATTTCCAGCAAGCTCTTCCCTTAGGAAAGGAATGAAATCCCCAACACTGGGGCTGCGTGTGGGCTGTGCCAGCCCCTCAGCACCGCAGTGTTGGTGCTGCACAGCAATGTCTGTCCACAGAGCAGCAGGAGAAATGCTCCCATGTGGACCCTGAAATAAATACAGGGCTGCTGTGGCCCTCATCCCATAATTCCCCACATGTTACGTGCCTGTAATTGTCTGCAGAATGTAACTTGCTCTTTATGTTAAAAAAAAACCAAAACAAAACCTTAAACCCTGCTGTGCATATTTTTGGCGTTTATTCAGCTTGGCTCTGTGAATTCTGGGTTAGGCCACGCATTAGTCAAGTGAAGTAATAAACAGCTGAAAATCATTACAAGAGGCCTAATCCTATCTTAAGGATAAGTCTATATCCTAGACTTAGTAACCGAGTACTATTTCCTACTATTAATAACAGAAAAAAAAAAGTGATTCTGGTAAAAGTTTTCAGGGAATCACAATTAATGGCCAGGAAAAAAAAAAAATCAGTAACTTTTCTTCTCAGCTTTAATCCTCTACTCAGAGTAATGTGGCCACCGCTGCCCTGCTAAAATAAGCATGTCGTGTTTTCATTCACATGATTCCCTGTTCTGTGAAATTTAAACAAAACCCATATGTTGGCAGCAGCTACCAAATACCTCATGGCCCAGAGCACCACCAGCAGCTCCATAAAGCCAGATTTTCCCTCCTTCCAGCACGCCACCCTTCCAGGCCCTGCAAAGCCACACCAGAGCAGCGACACGTGGCTGCAACACCCTGGCACCAGAGGAAGGAGGGAAATCAGTCCCTGAGGATGCTGTGCCCAGGGTTAGGTAGAAAAGCTGACATTTGGGTGCAGGCAGCTTGAGCTGGAAGAGCCCAAAGCTCTTTGGAAACACATGGATTAAAACTCTCCAGGTTCTGAGCTCAGCGTTACCCGGCACACAGGACTGGCTGAGGAGTCTGGTGCTCCCCTCCTTTCCAGCAGGGCTGGATGATACCTCTGGATGGACAACTCTGAGTCCCACCCAACAGCCTGGGATCCTTCATTTCCTTGAGCTGAGGTTATTTTTAATCCCCAATTGTTTAAGCTAAGGGCAGAGCAGGAATCCCCCTTACACTGAGGTTTGAGGCCAGTGATCCATGACCTTTCCCAAGCCATTTGTGAGTTGCTTATATGCTACAGAAACACATTGGCTAAATCACTTTTAGATTGGAGACTCGCTAAGACTGCTGAGGCCTGGAAAAACAGGGAGTTTGGAGAGTTTCCCCCTCAAAAGCCAAAGCTTTGGGAGCTGTGAATGTGGGAGTGCAGGCCCTCAAAGGAACACTCTGCTCACACAAGTGTCACTCCCCAGGGTCCCCAGCAGAGCACTCCCACCAAACATGACATCAGTCACACCCCAAAAGCCCACCCTAAGGAACACCTTTGCAGTCCCCTCACTGCTGGGAAGGAGCACTTCCTGGAGCCAGGAGTACACCCAGGAACAGGACAGGCTCAGGTTGGACTGGATGGTCCTTGTGGGTCCCTTCCAGCTCAGAATATTCCATGTTTCTGTGAGTGCTGAAGGCAGACGGGTGGAGCAGCAACATGGACAAGTGGAAGAACACCATATTCCCTGCATCTTCCTGAGCACCTGACTTGGGCTTGGCTGCCAAATATTCCTAGGAGTTATGGCACTGCACAGCAAAGGCAAGAGCAGTGCTGTTAATTCCTCTCTGCATTAAGTTTGGGTTCTGCAGTGTTTGCTGGAAAAGCAGCAGGCAGGCCCACGGAGCAGCCAGGCTGGAGGCAGAGGACACTCCAGGCAGAGGGAGAACATGTTCCTTCCACAGCTCCCTGGCAATTTTCCCACTTTAAGGTTAGCCAGCAATAAATTTAGTGGCAGATCTCTGGGTTTTGTCTTTTGAGGCACGAACACTTGAGGCCTTACGGTGCAAGTATAAATATAATGTAGGTGATGGCAAAGGAGGAACAGTCCTGCTATAAAACACACAGAGCTAAATGACACTTTGAGGGACTCTGAAGGAGAATCAGTGATTTCACAGGATGAGTTTTCCCCTGGAAAACCAGCTGGTTTTCTCACATCTCAGTACATCTGTGCAACCCTTTTAAAAATCCAAGAGATCCAGCCAGGGCAACGCCACCACAAACACTAAACAAAACCCCACTAATACTGGAGCAGTGCCTTTCACAGGCAGCAAGTCGTGATTAAGATAAGAAAGGCGAAGCATGCCCGGAGATTTGGGGAAGGAGCAGCCCCAGGGAGGTTTGCTGGAGCAGATCCAGCAGCAGCACAGAGCCCAGCCATCCCCCATGCCATCTCCCCATCGCCCTGCTGGAGCACATCACAGCCTGTCACACGCTGCCAGCACAGCCTCCACCTCTCTCCAGCAGCACATCTGTCATCCTGCGAGCTCTTCGCTCATCTCTGCTCCATCTTCTGCCCGTGCATGGTGCCCACATGTGCCACAGCAACCTGCCGACGCTTAAGTCCTCAAAGCAACAGATTTTCCTTCCCACTGAGCCAGCACAAATGAGTTTGTTGCCTTGACTGGAGCTCACTGCAAACAGCAGAGAGCCTGGCTGCATATAAAACACAGAGCCAGAGCCAGCTGGGGCTCAGGGGCTCTCTCCTCTTACTGACCATCTCTGCATGCTCCCAGTTCTGATACAGAAACACATTAACAAGGTTTCCCACCCTCAGGTCAAATCACAGCTCTGGTTTAGGCTTATTACACATTATTTACATCCAGAGAGAGAATTTCCAGGCAAGCACCCACACCACAGGTGTTTAAGGGTATTCACACTCCAATTTCCACTGATTTCACTACAAGTTCAATCATATTTAACTTAAATCACAAGTACTTCAGTAAGTGTTTGGACAATGCTCCCAGGCACAGGCTGGGATTCTTGGGGTGTCTGTGCAGTGCCAGGGGTTGGACTTGGATGATCCGTGTGGGTCCCTTCCAGCTCGGGAGATTTTTCTGATTCTGTATTTGGAAAGAGAAGTGATCTGTGAGGGTCTGAGCCAAATGACTTGCCTGAGGTCACAGGAGACAAGTGGAAAGAGGCAGAACACCAATTTGTCCCACAGCAAACATAACTGGTGACAACCTTTCCTCCTCATACATCTCGGACCTTAGGGACACAAAAGGAGATGTTTCAGACACCATCAGTGTCCCACTGCCAGGAGATCCTGGCTGCACCTAACCCCCACAGCTCTGAAGGCCTTTTCCACCCTGGTTTGGGTTGGGAGGGACTTCAAAGCCCATCCAGGGCCACCCCTGCCTTTCCACCCATCCCATTCCACCTTCCACTGTCCCAGGCTGCTCCCAGCTCTGTCCAACCTGGCATTAAACACTAAAATAGATTTAATATGAGCTGTGCCCATCCTGCCCAGCCTGTTTTGGTCCTTGCCTGGCTGGGCCATTTTTCTGTACCAACTCACAGAATCCCAGGCTGGGCCAGGCTGGAGGGGACCCCAGAGGGTCCCTGGGGGCACCTCCCTGCTCAGGCAGGGCCACCCCAGAGCACAGGGCACAGCAGTGTGTCCATGTGGCTCTGCAATATCCCCGCTGAGGGAGACTCCAGCCCCTCCCTGGGCAGCCTGTTCAGGGCTGGGCACTGCCCAGGGCAGGAGTTGTGCCTCCTGTGCAGGGAATTGCTGGGCTCAGTCCCTGCCCGTGGCTCTGGTGCCACTGCTGTGCCCCCGGAGCAGAGCCCGGGCCCTGCTCGGAGCCTCCCTGCAGCCAGGGACACCCAGGGCTGAGGGCCCCTCTCAGCCAGGGCTCCTCTCGAGGCTGAGCAGCCCCAGCTCCCTCAGCCTGTCCTGGGCACTGAGATGCTCCAGGCCCTCCTCATCCTCACAGCCTGCGCCGGCCCCGCTCCAGGAGCTCCCTGGCCCTGCTGTGCTGAGGGCCCAGAGCTGGACATGGCACTGCAGAGGTGCCCAGGGCTGGGCACAGGGGCAGGATCCCTCCCTGCCCTGCTGGGAATGCTCTGCCTGATGGCTTCAGGATCTCCTTGGTCTCTTGACCCCAGGACACTCTGCTGGCTCAGGGACAGCTCGATGTCCCCCAGCACCCCCAGGTCCCTCAGAGCTTCTCCAGCAGGTCCCCCCCCAACCTGTGCAGGTGCCTGGGGCTGTTCCTCCCCAGGTGCAGGGCCTGCATTTGCCTTTGTTGAACTTCAGACAGTTCTTCTGTGCCCTTCTCTCCATCCTGTCTAAAGGTTACAGTAATTACAATTATGATAGAAATAGTATCAGAGATTTCTTTCCTATTTCTCTTTGCTACCTCAGAAGGATCTTTAATAGAGTTGCTCCGAGGCAGGAGCTGGTGTGTCAGGCTGCCCCCAGGGCAGGTTGGTGTTCCAGCTGGCAGATCTGGATTGCAGCAGGGATGCTGCCAGCCCTCCCCAGCACAGCTCAGCACAGAGAACACACGAGGGCTGGAGCGGCTCAGACGTTAATCCGTGCGAGGGGAGACAGAGATTTGATAAGGCCAACTACACCAGGCACGAGCTGTTCGGCCTCTTTCGTGTCTTGAAGATGAATGTCAGGAAGCACCCAAGGCAGCCCATATTCTTTAGATTTTCGCCTTGAATTATTTAAGCAAATTCATGTCTGCTTTTGTACCAAATTACATCTGCGGCCCTGGGACAGACACTGTGGTTTGTACAGAGCACTAAAGCAAAAAGGCAATTTTCCAGCAGCAGTCAGTGGTGCTGGTGCCTTTATTTTGTCCTTCTGTTTTAGCCATGGTACCTTGTTAAAGGCCACATTTTTTCATTTGCTGCCCTTCTCCTTAAACCAGCACTTGATGTTTCGTTTGACCCCGTTACAGTTTGGGGTTTTTGCTCATTTCTTTGTTTGGTGTTAATCCTGCCCTTGGGGATGGGTTTGAGGTTAAACAAGTGCTTCCTGCCTTTTGTACAAGGTCCCTCTGTCCCCTTGAACAGACACAGGGACTTTGATTATCTGTTTGCAGTTGAAGTCCAGGGGAAGATGCTGTGTTGAATGCCACGGCAATACTCATGTTTTTGAAATGAAACACAAAAAAGAAGCCAAAAGCAGCTGCTGGACTGGTGCTTCTGTTCTGGCCCTGCAGAGGATCTCTGGACACTGACTTTGGTGTCAACACAGAAGTCTGGGAGACTTGTGGGATCCATCCACCAGGCCTGGCAGGACTGGAGTCCAGGGTGTGGGCAAAGGCAGTTTGAGTTAGGTTAGAGAGGAAAAGCAGGGACAGAGGATCAGTGGTGACACCTTGGGTCATGAAGGAGCCCAGTGTGGCCTTGACCCTGAAGCCCGCGTGAAACCTTGGCCTCCTTTCATACTGCAAACCTTAAAGGATTTACCACTGCTCCTGGGTTTTATCTCCCTCTCGCCTCTCCCTTTTTCACCCTGTCTCCCTTTGCTCCCCTTTTTCCTTTTCCTCTCCTTTTCCCTTTTTCACCCCTTTTCCCTTTCCCCTCCTTTTCCCTTTGACCCGAGCAGGACAGAGTGCAGATGCAGTGAAGCTCTTCCAAACAAGTGAGTATTTTGTCATTTGGGGTGAGCACATCCCAGCCCTTCTGCCCATTGCTTTGCTCCCCCACTCCTGACTTATGCAGTTGTTTTATTCACAGTGCAGGTTCCAGCCCTGACAAAGGCTCCTGGGACTGTGCTTGTCAGGATTCAGCTTTCCAGGAGTGTCAGTGCTGTGCCTTCCCTCTCAGACTTACAGTCACTTCAAAAACCCATTACAGGCTGGAATATCAAGGGCGCAGTTAAACCCCTCCAGCATCCATCTCTTCAGAACACGAATGGAGTGGATGAGCTATTTCCAGTCTGACACCATGGATCACAGAGCTGCAGGTATTTCCCTGCCAGCACTCAGATCCTGCCCTTGATTTGAGAGGATGCTGAGCACAGGAAGTTTCCCCCAGTGCCAGGCAATGTTCTGTGTGCAGGTACATGTGGTGTGAGCATGAGGCAGCGCTGGATTGTGTTCTCCCATGGAAAACTGTCAGCCCTTACTGAAAGGGAAGGAGGGGGTGTCTGTTCTGGGCACAGCTGGCAGCAGGTACCAATCCATGGGCCTGTACTTCAGCCAGGCACTGGGTTTCCTTTCTTGCCTGTACAGATGGGTCCCAGTGATGACCCTTCAGAGAGGTCCCACTATTCCTTTCATTGGTCCACAGAACTCTTTTAAGACTCAGACCCATTTAAGCACATCTTCAGTGCTAAGTTCATTAGTTAGGACATCCAACAAGTACAGGCTGAGGGAGCTGGGGCTGCTCAGCCTCGAGAGGAGCCCTGGCTGAGAGGGGCCCTCAGCCCTGGGTGTCCCTGGCTGCAGGGAGGCTCAGAGCAGGGCCCGGGCTGTGCTCGGGGGCACAGCAGTGGCACCAGAGCCACGGGCAGGGACTGAGCCCAGCAATTCCCTGCACAGGAGGCACAACTCCTGCCCTGGGCAGTGCCCAGCCCTGAACAGGCTGCCCAGGGAGGGGGCTGGAGTCTCCCTCAGCGGGGATATTGCAGAGCCACATGGACACACTGCTGTGCCCTGTGCTCTGGGGTGGCCCTGCCTGAGCAGGGAGGTGCCACCAGGGACCCTCTGGGGTCCCCTCCAGCCCAGCCCAGCCTGGGATTCTGTGACTCTGTACAGTGACATGGCCCTGCTTTCTGCAGGAAAAAGGAAGCCTCAGGCACAGAGGCCAGGAATTTTAGTACTGGATCCCTAAAACTTGGCTCCTCAAGCTATGGTTTGAGAGCAGAGATTTCCAAAGACACCTGTGAAAGTTAAGTGCTTTGATTTTCCTGAAGGTTGCTAGAATTGCAATCCTGCAGGAACTTGGGGAACTTTTTACCTCAATACACTGCCAAGCAGCTCTACTGATGAACTTCATATAAGCAAATGGAACTGAGCCTAACTTCTGTAAAAAACTCTCACTGATTTCTGATAAAATCTGACCTTCAGCCCACACAGATTCTTTGGAAAATGTAGCCTTTGATTCCTCTTGATGTCATTGTCTTCTAATGCTGTGTCCTTGAAAATTTCTTCCTTACATTGTCCAAACCAAGCACATCCAAATCCTGCTTTCTGTGTGTCTGAAAGACTGCCACTGTTCTTCCTCCAGCATGAGCTGTGATATTCCTTATCACCTGCACTTGCAAGATCTCTGTGTTTTTTAAATAGGAATCTTAGTGAAGATTAAAAGGTGTGTTATGAAAAACGACCAACGTGGAGATGCGAGACAGGATAAGGAAAGTGATTTTTCCCCTTGCAGTGACTTTAATATAAATATTTTGTTTATGTTAATGTAATTATGTTAATGTAAACAGTGCAACATCAGCATCAACAAGAGCACAACAAATCAGGAGGGGTGACACAGCCCCTGTGGGGCAGCAGGAGCTTTACGTGGCCCAGAACTCGAGCACAAATCGACTCCTCAGGCACAGGGGGTCCCAAATGACCCCTGGGCGTGCAGCAGCATCCAGGTGTGGCCATAAACAATCCCTTGTCCAGCATTCCTGAACATCAGGCAGCCCAGGCAGAATTTAAATTATGAGCCCAACAATTCAGTCCAACTCCAGCCCCATCTGGAAGAGCACAAGCCACTCTCTGTGCACGACTTTCTGCTCCCCAGGCTTTGAAAAACGTTAATGTAGTACCCTGGAAGTGTCCAAGGCCAGGGTGGACGGGGCTTGGAGCCACCTGGGATAGTGGAAGGTGTTCCTGCCCATGGCAGGGGCTTGGAACAAGCTGAGCTTTTAGGCCCCTTCTGACAGAAGCCAGTCTGAGGCTGGCTGATTTTGTGAAATGCAGCTCCAGAGAGGAGCTCACACCCCCACCATGGCAATGTCCTTAGGCAGGGCCACCTCTCCAGCACCATCCCCTGGCCCAAGGCCTCTGTGGGCAGAGATGGCACCAGAGGAAAGCTGAGAGGGCTCCCAGGGTGCAGAGGAGCCAGAGCAAAGATGCCTGTGGCTGGAGCACTGAGGAGAGCCCTGGTGGGACCAGCAGGAACCACAGTGTTCAGCTCTAACACGGGAACGACTGCTCCCTGTCAGCTCCTGCGCTGGAAACCCTGCCCTCCTGCCCGGGATAAAGGGGGAGCCCAGCAGCCAGGGAAGGGCAGGGAGCTGGCTGAGCTGGGGGACGCAGCATGCAGGCTGGGGTGAGTGGATGGAGCTGTCCCAGGGCAGCCCAGCACCGAGAACAGCCCAGCACTGAGAGGAGCCCAGCACTGAGAGCAGCCCAGCACTGAGAACAGCTCAGCACTGAGAGCAGCTCAGCACTGAGAGCAGCCCAGCACTGAGAGCAGCCCAGCACTGAGAGCAGCCCTGAACTGAGAGCAGCCCAGCACTGAGAGCAGCCCAGCACTGAGAACAGCCCAGCACTGAGAGCAGCCCAGCACTGAGAGCAGCCCAGCACTGAGAACAGCCCAGCACTGCCAGCACTGAGAACAGCTCAGCACTGAGAACAGCCCAGCACTGAGAGCAGCCCAGCACTGAGAACAGCCCAGCACTGAGAACAGCTCAGCACTGAGAACAGCCCAGCACTGAGAACAGCCCAGCACTGCCAGCACTGAGAACAGCTCAGCACTGAGAGTGCAGAGTGAGTCTCCAGGCCCTGCCTGCCCCTCCTCTCCTTCCACCCAGGGAGGAAGGAAGGGAGGCGGTTCAAACGCTCTGCTCCAGGAACATGAGGGATCAGCTCGTTTCCCTCCTCAAAATAGAGACAAAACCAATTTCTAACTGCCCCAAATGTCCTGGGCATATAATACAGAGTCAGCCAAGGTTCAGCGAGCGGCAGAGGGTGATATAAATCAGGACTGAGCCGCTCCCATGGGATTCTGGCTCATCTCACCACCACACCTGCCTGGAACACCCTGCTGAACCACCCTCATTAACCATCCCTTTGTGCAGCGCTGCATTCATTCACGAGCTGTTAAGTGGAAGGGAAATGCATTGATCTCCAGGATTTACAATTACAGCCCAACACACAGCTGGGTTTATTAGGTGAATCAAGCCTGCACACGCACAAAAAACGACCTCTGTGAGTTACACTTAAGAAAGACATCCATTTCCTTGGGAGGCCTGGGCAGTTACAGACCACACAATGCTCCTGTGCATTAGTTAAAGAGCCTGCAAGCCTCCAGCACCATCAGTTTGCCCTGATGGAGATGTTCCTACCCAGTGTCACCAAGTGTTACAGACACAGATTATAATATTGGCTTTTCGCAAATATTCAAATGGATGCTGTCTGTGTGATGTCAGAATAACTCTGCTGTAAAGATAGAGGTTTTAGCTCTGCTGTAAGGATATAGCTTTTGGTTCTGCTGCTAACAAAACTTAGACATGGAAATGTGACAGCTGATAATATGCTTGAACTGTTTGCTTGGTTGGGATAACATCCAGGGAGCACATGATGGGGACCCTGCTGCTGATGTGTCAACATCAACACTCACTGTTGTGGAAAGTGTGGACCAAGACCCAACCTGGAGGTGACAATAAAACCACAGACAAGAACCATTCGTGCTCTGAAAAGGCAAACCCAGGGAGAGGCCATGCAAAACAGCTGCTGGAATATGTAAACTAGTGTGTGTAAAAGTATGAATATGCAGCAGGCTGGTGTAAGAGCAAAGGTACACAAAGGGTGTCTCCAGGACAGCAAGTGTGATCCTGGCTGAGTGCCAAGCACCCAGCAGTTTGAACCCTTTGCTTTATTTCTGTCTCCTGTTGTCCTGTTATTAAACCTTTTAAATTTTACCAGGAGAGTGAACCTCGTTTTTCACACCAAGTGAGATTTATTGGATCATTCTGCAGAACTCAGCAGAGCCACATCCCCTCCTCAGTTCAAACCCACACAGAAGGGCTCCCAGTCCCAGCCATCTCTGGGGCTTCCCAGGCACAGTGGTTTCAACCACAGCACTATTGCATTTCTCTGTGAACACTGCCAGATTACCACAGTTACATTCTGTGGTTGGGTTTTTAAAGCAGAGTATTAATTTTTCTATAAAACACACATCTAAAACTTTTAGACTGTGATGAAAAGTCTCAACCAAAGACCCAACTTAACCATTTTTCATAAAGAACATCCTGTAAGTGCTGGGTCTTGCACTTGGGTCACAACAACCCCATGGAATGCTCCAAGCTGGGGCAGAGGGGCTGGAAAGTGCCCAGGGGTAAAGGACCTGGGGGTGCTGGTGACAGAGGCTGGACATGAGCCCAGGTGTGCCCAGGTGGCCAAAAAGGCCAATGGCACCTGGACTGTGCCTGTCCCCTGTGTTGGCACTGCTGAAGCACCTTGTGTGCACTGCTCAATTCTGGGCCCCTCACGACAAAAAACACTGAGGGGCTGGAGAGTGTCGAGGGCAGGGAACGGAGCTGGGAAGGACCTGGAGAATTCCTGAGGGAGCTGGGGAAGGAGCTCAGCCTGGAGAAAAGGAGGCTCAGGGGGGCCCTTGTGGCTCTGCACAAGTCCCTGACAGGAGGGGGCAGCCGGGGGGGGTCAGGCTCTGCTGGCAGGGAACAGGGACAGGAGGAGAGGGAACAGCCTCAGGCTGGGCCAGGGCAGGCTCAGGGTGGACAGCAGCAGGAATTTCCCCATGGAAAGGGAGCTCAGGCCTTGGCACAGCTGCCCAGGGAGGGTTGGAGTGCCCATCCCTGGAGGTGCCCAAGGAATTCCTGGAGGTGGCACTGAGTGCTCTGGGCTGGGGACAAGGTGGGCACCAGGCACAGCTCGGACTCGATCTTGGTCTTTTCCAACCTCAATGCCTCTGTGATTCCATGAACAGCCCTGCTGCAGAGTGCCCTGGGGACCCCACAGCACCCCTGAAGGTGCTCTTCCAAGAGCCAGTTGCTGCTGTGCTGGTGAAAGCTCTGCAGAGGCAACTGATGAAGGTTTAAAGTGGGTTTCACTCAAGAGGAGCAAAACAGGGATTCCAGCACAGAAAAAGCAGCTGGAGGAGAAGCAAATGTTTGACATGCAAAGGCAGAGCAGAGAAATCATCACAGAACCACAGAATCACAGAATGGGTTGGAAGGGACCTTAAGGATCACCTCATTCCCTGCCATGGGCAGGGACATCTTCCCCTAAATGTCAAGGCTGCAATGGCAGCACAAAAATCTGAAGAGCATCATGTGCCCCACAGACAGCAAACCACCCTCCAGATGAACATGCACAGACAGACACACTGGCAGTGTTTCCAAGACATAAGAGCCACTCTTGCAGCTCTGAAGCAGTCCCTGGTTCAAGGTTAGATGCCAGGGGGATCCAGGTTAAACAGTTTTCAGAGCCTGCAGGGAGCCTCCAAATGAATGCTTGATACAGCAGTTTTCTCATCAGAAAGATCCTAGAGAACTGTGATCCAAACCATAAGAGAACTCCCCACAAGCACCCCAGGTACCCCTTCTGCCCCTGCCTCAGGTGAGCAGCCACATCTTGCAGTCACTGACAGAGCTCTGAAACCACAAACACTCTGAAATCACAGCAAAGCAAAAGGGCCACGTCAGTGCTGCAAAAAAATCACCTTTCCTCCACCTCTCCCCAGTGCCTACCTTCCATTTATTTGTTCCTGGCAGAGATGTAGTGAGGGTGACAGGTGAGGAGCTGATGGCACAGAACAACATAGAATTTCCCACACCTGACAAAACCAGGGTCAGAACCAGTGCTCAGGGTGTCTGCAGCACTGCACGAGCACTCAGCCATGCTCATCTCATCCCCATCTAATGTTCTGATGGAGAAAAGTGCTGTTTAGAAGGTTTCTGATACAGACCTGAGGCACTCTAAGGGTTAATGTCACCTGTCTGTCACACAGGAAAGCTGAAGGGGGAAAGGGCTCATCTCGAATACCAGGCGGGGAAGAAGAACCCACGGAGAGCAGGAAGGAGAGGCTCAGTTAGTGCTGAACTGGTAACTCCTCCAGCCTGGCTGAAGAGATGATGCATTTTGTGAGTTCCAGGCACTCTCCCAGGAACACTGATGCAGCTTCTTGGTTTGAGTCCAAGGGAGTGATCTCTCAGTCAATCTGCCTCTTCGTTAAAGGTAGGAAGAAAAATGTCCTTTATTATCAATTCCAGATTGTTCTCCAACTGAATTACCTGTGAGGAAGTGAGGTTATTTTAGAAAATACACAGAGCCCTGTAATTTTAGCTCCATGAAGCTACCCTGTAAGAAGTTAAAGGCTGCTGCTGACGTGTTCCAGTGTGAGGAGTTCGTGCCTTTTGGCTGCTCCGTGCACCCAAGGCTCTCCTGTGGGGATAAGGGAGGAGGGCGGGGGGCCCGAGGAAGGACAGAGTGTCAGTGAGCAGATTTAACCTCAGCCTTGGGCTTCATCCACACGTGGCAATAAAAAGCAGGAAGCTGCACAAGTCCCCAGGTCTCAGTTGAGCGCTGATTCCATGTGAGACCTGCCAGCTCCAGGGTGTGCAGCTCGGCCACCTGGGGCAGGAGCAAGGTGGGATGTCTGCAGGAGGAACTTTGATAAAACAGCTTTGATAAGGGGCTCTGAAGGAACAAAATGTTCCTCCCAAGCTGAGAAGCATCCCTTCTTGGCTACAAACTCCCAGGGAAATGGCCTCCTCACGTGCACACCGAGTGCTCTCCACACTGGGCATGGACATCTTGCCCTGTAATGGTCTCTCACTGTGAGTGCACCAGGAAAAACATTAAACCAAGCTTGGTGGAAGGTGCTTTACCACAGGAGTCGTGCTGGACACTTCAGGGATTTTTTTTGGCTGCCTCTGAGCTGAAGGTTTTAGAGCCCTGTCTGTGCCTGTGCACACGGAGCAGAGATTTCTCATTTCATACACCATTTACTCCTGCAGTGATTCCACAAAGTCACAACACGTCCCTAATACACAGAAGAGGAGAAATCCATTCTTCTCATGATAATGGCTCAGGCTGGAGATCCTGAGCAGAGATTTCTCTGCACAGCAATGCCTCTCACTACAGGATAATCACATGTCCTTAATAGAGAAATACAAGGCAAACCCAGGAAAACACCAGCTCCTGGCAGTCTGAGGATCACAGTTCCATCAGGAGCTTCCCCTCAGCTCTGAACAAGTTACTCAGTGCACAGCTCCAGCCCTGAGTGGAGCCTAATTCTTACTGGAATCTATCCCTGTTCCAGAGAAGGTGCCTGGGGGGGTCAGTAGAGGGTAACACGAAAATCCAGACCCCTTTCCACAACTCAGGGTACCAGCAGCACTTAAACCAATCAGGAGTCATGACACATTTGCGAGCTCAGTTTTGGTTTAAGTGTCCTCCAGCCAGGACTGAGCTGGTTTTCACTTGAGCTCTGCCATGCCATTGCTGCCCTCCTGCTCCCTGCCAGCCCTGCAGACAGAGTGGAGCTCTGCAGGATAGGCACCCCTGGCCCTTTGCTGAAGTTTCAGCCACGTTGGGCTAAAGCACAACTCCAACAGGCACTCCTCAAAGGGGAGAAGTATCAAAAAACAGATATAAAAGAACAGAAAGTGACAGCAAGAGAACTAGGCAGGAAAAGGAGGATGAGGTGAAGAGTGAAGAAGGGAGATGTAAAGGGGAGCACTGCAGCTCAAGGTGTGACCAGGAGAGCTGCCCTGTGCTGGGAATCCACCCGTGCTGGAGCTCCTGGGGAGCAGCAGAGAGCAAGGGCAAGCTGAGCTCGGTGCCTCACCCACCCCAGCAATGACTGCAGTGAGCCCCAGGGCCTCAGCAAGGTGCAAAACCTCAGCAGGTAAAGCCCCCCAGGGGAAACTCAACACAAAAATGGGTCCCTGACAGCCATGGAGGAATAAAACCAGAGGTTACAGGAAATTTTACACCCCTGAAGGCAGCCAAAGGAATGAGCTGGTTCCTCTGCCACAAGTCTCACCAGAGATGCCCCAGTGAGAGCTGGCAGGAAGGTGGCAAAGCAAAATACTTCAAGGCAGTGGTAAATGAAGTTCGCTGACTTGTACAGAAATTTGTGCCCATCTTCTGAAAAAAGTCAGACTTTTCTTAGGAGGATGTGGGGGGAAAGAAAACAAATTTAATCAGATGCCTAATGTTCCGTCCCAAATCCATTTGGAAAAGTCTGGCAAAGGAAGCACACTTTTAACTGTTACCAAAGGGAAGGGGCTGGCAGTAGGACAGGGCATGTTAAAGTGAAAAATTAAATTAAGAGCTCAAGGGAAAACTTATTAAAAACCTGTTACTGTGAGATTTTTCATGCCTCTGTTTGGTCTCCAAAGCACTGATTTATGAGAGATCAGCAAAGATGGGAAAGGACATATGAAAGAATACACTGACTGATAGATGTATCTTCTGTAATTGATACAAAATCTCTCTGCCTGGTGTCCTGAGAGTCTGGGATCCTTCTGTGCTGTTCAGCAAACAAACAAGACCCCAATTAACTCCACCAGACACAGAGCACAACACAATTCGTGCACACACCCTGGATAAGCACACACACGGAGCAGCAATCTGCCTCTGGGGGGCTCTTCTGACCTCAGAAATGAGGAGAAAATGTTCGATGCCCAGCAACAGGTGAATTATCCCAAGGCTGTGAGGGGCCCTCGGGAATCTCTGACTTCCTGCCCTGGACCTGCTCCCACGAGCCAAGCAATTGGCCTGGGAATCTTCCTGGTGTGTGTGTAGGACAGCACCAGCCCTGCCTGGCTCTTCCATTTGTGCCACTGGACATTCCCCATCCAAGGCTCCAGGCTGGGGCAGAGGGGCTGGAAATGGATCTGGTGGGACGTGCTGGTCAACAGCAGCTGAACATCAGCCCAGGTGTGCCCAGGTGGCCAAAACAGCCAATGGCACCTGGGCTGTGCCAGCCACAGTGTGGCCACAGGACCAGGACAGTGCCTGTCCCCTGTGCTGGGCACCTGTGACTCACCTGGAATGCTGGGGTCAGCCCTGGGGTCAACCCTGGGGTCAGCCCTGGGCCCCTCAGGACAGCACAGACCCTGAGGGGCTGGAGAGTGTCCAGGGCAGGGAATGGAGCTGGGAAGGAGCTGGAGCCCCAGGAGAGGCTGAGGGAGCTGGGAAAGGAGCTCAGCCTGGAGAAAAGGAGGCTCAGGGGGGCCCTTGTGGCTCTGCACAAGTCCCTGACAGGAGGGGGCAGCCGGGGGGGGTCAGGCTCTGCTGGCAGGGAACAGGGACAGGAGGAGAGGGAACAGCCTCAGGCTGGGCCAGGGGAGGCTCAGGGTGGATACTGAAAAAATGTCTTCACTGAAGGAGTTGTAAAGCATTGGAAGGAGCTCCCCAAGGAAATGGCAGAGGCTCCTTCCCTGGAAGTGTTCAAGAACCCACGTGGATGTGGCACCTGAGGATGCTGGTGATGGGGGACATGGTAGTCTGAGTTGATGATCAGACTTGGTGATCTTAAGGCTTTTTTCCAACCCGAATGATTCTGTGATTCTGAAGCATTTCAGGGCAAAATCTCCCATGTGTGCTGCCCTTAGTTAAGCTCCTAGAAACAGCTCCCTTGGCTTCTAACACACAACCCCTGTGCACACATGTCTGCTGTTTGCAGCTGGATCTAAGCTGAGCCTCTGATCCCCTTTTCTCTGTGCACAAGATGTTGGTGCTGTGGAGCTCCTGGGATTCCACAGAAGGGCAAACACGGGGGCTCAGGCAGCACCAGCTGATCCAACACAGGGAGCTCACAGTGCTGTGTGAGCCCCTCTGCCACATCCCCCTGCAGAAGCTCAGCACCAGCACCTTCAGGCTCTGCTGTTCCAAAGGGCTCCCAACAAACTCTCATTACAAATTCACAGCTGCAGCTGACCCCCATTAGGAAGTGGTTTATTAAATTAAAACATCAATCCCAGAAAGAGATGTTTGCTTAACAGACGTAAACGATTTGGAGACCTCGTGCTGCAGGGCATGAAATAAAATCAAAGTGTGGCAGAGCCCAGGGAATTAAGTCATAAAGGGGAAGCAGTGGGAGGGATGCAGGGACCTCTTGCCAAAGGGAAGCTGCTTATCACAGGCTTGGTACAGAAAGCTCCCAGAAATGCCACATGTAGACAACAAAACCCTCAGCAATTACCAAGGCACACTTGGACAACAGGTACTAATGACATTTGAAAACATAAAAGGCCTGATTTTACAGCCCCTAAGTGGAGATTTGCTTCTGACAGCTCTCCCCATTCACTTCTGCACAGAACTGGGTACATCATTTACCATTAGAAATCACTGGGGTTTCTAAACAAGGAGATTGCTTGTTTTTGAACAAGGAGGTTCCAAGATGTTCAAGTGAAAGTCAAATCTTACCCCTTCTGACCACCACTGCTGATTCCCTCTATCATTGCTGCACACCAGGCTACAGGGCCTGCAAAAACCCAGACCATTAATGGCAACAAAACCAGCCAAGAACCCCAAACCTAAGAAAAAATCAAACTCCAACCTAAAGAACAAACATGCTCCTTTTATCACCTCCAAACCCAGAGAGGATTTTGGACACTTCTGCATCCCAGATCTTTCACTTCAGTTCCTCTTGGAGGTCTGCGTGTTCCAGCTCTCAGTTTTTACACTTCAGGAAGGCTCAGCTGCCTTTGCCCCTTTCCAGGAGGCACTGAATTGGTGTCAGTCCCTGCTGCTGGCTCTGGGATCTCTTGGAACCCCAGTCCCACTGTCCCTTGGAGGGCACATGAGCAAGGTCCCATCCAGCTGCACAAAGAGCAGCTCAGATTGAAGGGCAGCAATACCCCACGAGCATTTCTTCCCAAAATCCAAACCTGCTCCTCCTCTTCCCCTCAGAGAGATGTTCTCTCTGACCCCATTTATTCCAGAATGAAGCCTTTAAAACTGCCCTCCCTCCTTCCAGAGCTCCAGGTGATACAGTCCCAGCCTGCACAGCTCGGGGACATCCTGGTGGCTCTGACCCTTTTGAAGTGGCTGCATCCAACCTTTTTCCTTACTAGGATAAGGTGTCTGAGTGATTTTGGGTCTCTTTATCCATTCCATGGCTCCGGAAGGTTGTGAGCTCTTGTTGATATGTACCCAAGGAAAGGCTGAGGGCTCTGGCAGGCAGCAGTGGTCCCAGCCCAAGGGAATTGCAGGAGCTTTACAGGAGCTTCACCAGAGCAAGAGGGAGGGAATCAAAAGGTTCAGCGATGCAGAAACTCCATAGGCAACAGCATAAACTGTCAGTCCACACGTATTAGGAAAAACATCTAGTTAATTAATTTCCCCAAGAAAAGATGATTTCCAGGGCTTTCCAGGGCCTGGCACTCGGAGCTCCACACCCACAGCAGAACGCAGAACACGCTGGGTTTGCACACAAGGCCCCATCTGTTCCCTCTCCCACATCCAAGAGCTCCACGGGCTGGATCTGCACTGCCACCCCCACGGGAATGTCACTGTCCTATGGCAGTCTCAAAAAGGACACTGCCATCCTCACTGCTCAGCTCTTTGTGCTCTTTGCCTCGCTGGCACCGAGCCCTGCCAGCTCCCCGACCCTGAGGACAGGAACTCTGGGCATTCAGCATTCATTTGTCCAGTGCCATCCACACGGAACAACTGATAATGGGAATTTAGGTTTCAAAGCCCCAGGCTGAACCCCTGTATTTCATCATCTCACCACGGAGCAGGACAACTGAACTGAGTGATGGTGAGAAGCCAAGGGCATGCTGACCCCCAGCAAGGGCTGAGCTATGGGGGTTCTCCTTCCCCATGTGTGCCAAGCCCTAAGAGAGACCTCACCTCAGAGTCCAGCCACGACCTGGAGGCAGCTCCCAGTGTCCCACGGTGCCCTGGGTCCCTCTGATCCCAGATTCCTGTGCTGGCACTGCTGGCTGAGGGCCACCAACACTCGGAAAAGGGCTCCCAGCCACCCAAAGCCATTAGCCATAGCAAACTGCCTTCAGCTCCAGGCAAGAGGCTGCAATCCTAAACCTAAGCTCTCGTTTGCCACCTGTTTGAAGGCAGCTCTGTAACGACAAAGGATAAAGCAGCTTTCATTTCTGATTCTCTTTCTGGGTATTCCCCAGCTCATACCAATTCCCAAGCCCTGTTTTCAGGATGGCCTTTCCCAGAGTTAATCCTGACATGGGCCAGAGTCACTTCTTCCCTCTCTCTTCTCAAGGCGCTTTCTGGTGAGTGGAAAACATCCTGTTTTGGGAACTGGCAAACTCTGGGTATTTGGGCAATATCTTGCCTTTCCCAGCCTCTCCTTTCCCTCCCCACCAGTGAACCTGAGCAGCTTTTGGGCCCTTCTCTGGGCAGGGCAGACACTGCCAGTGTAACAATACTTTGCCTGCAGATGTTTTCACCCGGTGCAAGCTCATTGCATCCCACCAGGATACTCCTGAACACACAGAGCCACAGAGCTTCCCTGCAGGAATTACAGCTTCCCACTCCATGTCCCTGCTGGCTCTGACAGCCCTGGCAGGTTAACACCAGACTGAGGAGCAGACAGGAGCTGCACCCTGGGAGCAGCAGAGGTTATCTCTGCATCCTGCTGATGCCAGAATGATTTTTTGCTGTTTCTTTCACACCTCTCTCACACACTCTTTTATAGTTTGATGTGTTCTCAGTGCTTTTAGCCCCACACTTGTCACTCCCCAAGGCTGAGAACTCAGCTCAGCCCCACGGCACCGTTAAACCAGGAGAGCAAACATCCTGGGAGCCCCAGACACCAAGGGCCTCTCCAGAACACATTTGGGAACCTCAGCCAGGCCCAGCCAGGGGGAAGGTTCCTCACAACGAGGGCTTCACTCCAGCCTCTCCCTGGGGGATCTTTGATAAATATGTTAATTTTGTAAAACCTATAATTGTGTGTATTTCAGTGTGAGGTGTGCATGCATTTTCAGGGCATTCCACCTGGACCAAGTGCTGCACCCAAGGATCCTGAAATAAATCCCAAGGTAAAAACCCTTTTTCCCCATAAACTGTGGTTTTGGTTTTAATTCTAGGACCAGGAAAAGGCAACACCAGAGCATCCACCCTGCTGCAGCTCGGGCTGGGGCTCTGCTGGCCTGAGAGGGGCTCAGGGTGTCACCGTGGCCCCGAGCAGCACAGGAACTGGGGCCAGCATTGAGGGCAGAGAGACCCCAGTGCTGAGTCCCACCTCGAGACTCCAGTCATGGACATCCAACACTCCCCTGCACTTTACACCCCTCTAGCAGACCACCCAGGCTATGCCTGAACAACTTCATTGGCATTTCTTAATTATTTGATTCTCTAAGTGCACTGCAAAAATTAGATTTTTAATAGAATTTACTTGTTTTACTGTTCAATCAAATGACAAAATATCTAAGGAAGGCATTGTCTTGTTTGCTCTCCAACAGTTGAGCAGATTAAACTGAGGTTTTAAAAATATTATATCAAAATAAATCTTTCTGAAAGGGATCATTAAATTCCTCCCATAGACAGCACTTGTTTTAATGCCTCAGAACGAGGCTGTAAAAGGTTTTCCATTTCTGTCTGGGTTGTTTACACTCCCCAGCATCAGGACCTGCAGATCTGAAGTGCATCCTATGGACACACACATTAAACACAACTGCTCCCAAGGATAAATCACAGCTTTGCTGCTGTCTGCCAGCAGCAGCAGAGGCCAGAGTGTGGGACTGGGGAAGCTGCAGGGATCACTGAGAGAGAGGAAGAGCTCAGGACGAGGGCAGATCTGCCAAATTCTACCCAGAGAGAGCTCCCAAAGCTCCCCAAGGTGCACACCCAGAGAAAAGGGGAAATGCCTCTGCAACCCCACTGAGCACAGGTAAGGCACAGCCTTGGGGTGATGCCTTAGGTTTTAACTTCTCTATTTCTCAAATCCTGGTGTGTAACTCTGAAGTTTCCTGGACCCTGTTAACTTCTGCTCTCTCCTGCTGGTCAGACACAACAAAGCCTCTCCAGACCTGCTCTCCAAGGACACCCAGACTGTCCTAAGCTCAAAATGTGTAAACCAACATCTTAGAAGAAGTGTAAGCTTGGGGAAATTACATCCTTAACTGAAGCTTTAACTGGAGAATTAACCCTGATATGCAAATTAATCAGACTTATAAAAGTGTGAAGAACTCGTGACCTGGGGTCCACCTCGGGTGGAGCCTCCCCAGGGCATGCCTTTGAAGGCCCTTCAAATAAATCCCTGCCTTTATTCCCTTATTCCTGTCTAGCCTCTGTTTTTAGGTGCCCAGCTCAGGCATCAGGGGGTGCAGGGTCACACCAGCTCCTAAGAACTCCAGAAATCCTGATGGTGACAACATTAACAGCCTAGAGCTCCACAAGTGGCTCAAGCCTGTGTTGTTCTGGGCCTGGGTTTTGGAGTTTACTTTGATTTTCTGAGACACTGAGGCTCGACAGACCCTGTCAGGCAGCACAAGGATTTGGAACATCTCCCAGCCTCTCCTTCTGGACAGGAAGGATGGTGGGACAAGGAGGACTGAGAAGCACTGGAACCATTCAGGTTCATTTCCATCCTGTCCAGCTGAGCCCTGGACTCCTTTAGGAGCAGGAATGAACAGTAATTCCTACATCACTAGCAGGAGTTATGGATACAGAAATGTCTTTGAATTTCCAGCAATTACTGTTGCCATTCTGCCCCTGTCTGGCCCAAGTATGCCCCCCTCATTTCGGGACCTTTCCCACCCACACTGCTGGGTGCAGCTCCAGGTAAAACCAAACAGAGAGAGAGAAAAAAAAATGTATTAACACAAAGCAAGAGAATAGAAAATATTTTTAAAATGCTTTTTTTAGATGAGGGATGAAATAAACTGGGACTCTCCACCCTGGGAAAAAGGCAGATGAGCTCAGAGGACAGGAGAATGCTGCAGTGCTGAATGGAAGGAAAGAAAAAAAGCAACATACAGTTCCTCATTGCATCTCCCCAGAAGTTCACAGATTTTCCCAGAATCCCAGAATAGCTGGGGTTGGAAGGGACCTCTGGAGATCACCCAGAGCAGGTGACACAGGGACACATCCAGGTGGGTTTGGAATGTCTTCAGAGACTCCACGCCCTCCCTGGGCAGCTGTGCCAGGGCTCTGCCACCCACCAAGGAAAGTTCTTCATCCTGTTGAGGTTTTCTCTCTGCACTGACTCAATAAACTTATTTTTTATAAGTATTACTTCAAGCAAGCCACAGATTTCCTCTAGACTTCACAGATTTGCTGTCCCCAGTGAAGGACGGAAGTTTAAAGGAGCTGAGTTTTGACTCAGAGAAACAGAAATGTTATTAAAAAGCAACGGGGGACAGTAATTGCACAGAATAAAGTTGTTGCAGGAGTACTGATGCCCCGAGGTGCCTGTGAACAGGCTTTTTTCACCTACTCCTCAGTGCTTAATTTTTAACTTAGTTCCCAGATTGTGCCAGATTCCTGACGGGGCTTTGTTAACTCAGCATATGGCTCCAGTGAAACCCAGCTACCCCCAGGGCAGCCCTTTCCAGGCAGAGGCAAACCCACACGCTGTTCCTACTATATATTTGTCCCTCTTCAGGGTAGGCAAAGAAAACTTTTTTAGTGCCTTGTCTGCCTAAATGAACAAATCTTCATCAACACCACCAGCTCAGAGCAGGCTGTCCCAGCCAGCAGCTCCAACCAGCAGCCCAGACACTCAGGACATCCCACGGACATGCACGAGTGTCCATCAGCTCTGGGCCTGTGAAAGCTCACCTCATCCCACTTTTCCTGCATTGCCTTGATGCCTTAGTTCTTCCCACTTGGATCTCAGCATCAATTGCCCAAGCAGAAGCCAGGCAAGGATGGAATTTGCCCAAGCTTGCCCCCCTGTCCCCAAGATTGTGGTTTGCAGTTGTTGGGCCTAGGAGGGTCTGGGTGTCCTTGGAGAGCTGGAGAGGCTTTGTTGTGTGTGTGTGAGCATGAGAGAACAGCACTGAACGAGCTCCAGGGAACTGCAGAGTGACACTGGGCAGGGCAGCCTGGGAACAGAGAAAAGTTAACACCTAAGGCATCAGTGTGACACACTGACTTCACCCCAAGGCCAGTGCAAGGGACAGCCCTGGCCTTGCAGACACTGTTCTGCAGAGGCAGGGCCCCCACTAGGGTGGCAGCTGATCCCAGTCAGACACAGGTCATCACTGAGAGAGCCCATTTTAAAGGGAACAAACCCCACACCCACCCAGGCAGTGCTCATCCGATGGCACACACGTGACTCCGAGTGTCACATCACTGCCAAACCGGGAACGTGCAAAATCAGGGGCAAACACACCTCAGCACCCACCTGCTGCTCCAGCCCATCCCCTGGGGCATCCCCAGAGCCCTGTGGCAATTCCCCACGGGGATGTTCCCATGCTCTGAACATGATCCTCGAGACCCCAAAGCTGCTCCTCCTCATTTAAGTGAGGCAACCATGCAGGTTCCCCTCCATGTGAAGCCAAGATTACCATTCCCCAGAGCCCTCAGTGAATGGTGTCACTCCCCAGGGCCCCACTGCCAGGCTGCTCACTCACAGGAGATCCTTGTAGTGATGCCTTAGGTGTTAACTTTTCTCTGTTCCCAGCCCTGCCCTGCCCAGTGTCACTCTGCAGTTCCCTGGAGCTCGTTCAGTGCTGTTCTCTCATGCTCACACACACACAACAAAGCCTCTCCAGCTCTCCAAGGACACCCAGACCCTCCTAGGCCCAACAACTGCAAACCACAATCTTGGCGACAGGGGGGCAAGCTTGGGCAAATTCCATCCTTGCCTGGCTTCTGCTTGGGGAATTGATGCTGAGATCCAAGTGGCAAGAACTCGGGAGCTGTCCTTGTCCATGTTGGGATGCACTGAGGCAGGAGCCTCTGGAGCCCAGAGTGTACCTCTGAAGGCCTTTCCAACCAATCCCTCCTTGATTCCTTTATTCCTGCCTGGGCTCTGTTTCCAGGGAGCCATTTAAGGCATCAGTAGGACACTGAGCATCTGCTCAGCTCTGTGCTCTCCACCACTGGCAGGTGAGTGTCAGGAGAGGGCTCAGCCAGGGGAGCTGACACAGCCACTTGGAGATTATATAAATTAATAAAGAGCCCACTTGCAGCCCCGCTCGCTCCCCCTCTCCCTTTAAGTAGGTCACTCTGCCTGCTATGGAAATCAGCTCATCTTCAAAGCAGGTTTGTTCATCTCCTTATCTCCTTCATGTAAGGAAAGTGCAGAGCATTGGCAGAGCAAAGGGTGATTTCAGACTAATTTGATTCGCTTCTGTCATGGGTATAAATATGAAAGTGCCCACACTTGTCAGAAAAACCAACCTGAGGCACAGGCACCAAGGACAGCTGCAAGGTGTCTGCCCTACAGGTGGTTCTCAATGTGGCCCACAGCTGCATGTCCCTGACAGGTAACACAATGCAAATGGAATACAAAGGCTCCTCCTGACCTAGCAAGGGGAAGAAAGAAGGAAAAAAATCTCTTGAATTAGACTGAAAATGTTCAGGGGACTCACGTGAGAGAAGCCCAGCTTACATCAATTTCAGCCTGAAAATTAGGCCCTACCTTCTTATTCCTTTAGCCTAGCACAGAGCATTCCAATTCGTGCTGGCAATTAATAAAGCTCAGGAGCAAAGGCTGATCCTAACTCTGCTGAAACCCCTGGAAAGAGCAGAGCTTCCACCTGCAGTCCCTTGGGTTTTCCCAAGCCCCCACACGAAGGGGTGCAGGCAGGGCCCACTCCTCAGAAAAATTTACAGCTTGGGCTGCAGGGTTTGAAACCCTTCCTGTGGTTCCACAGAATCCTGGAATGGTTTGGGGTGGAAGGACCTCAAAGCCCACCCAGTGCCACCCCTGCCATGGCAAGGACACCTCCCACTGTCCCAGGCTGCTCCCAGCCCCAATGTCCAGCCTGGCCTTGGGCACTGCCAGGGATCCAGGGGCAGCCACAGCTGCTCTGGGCACCCTGTGCCAGGGCCTGCCCACCCTCCCAGGGAACAATTCCTTCCCCATCTCTCACCCATCCCTGCCCTCTGGCACTGGGATCCATTCCCTGTGTCCTGTCCCTCCATGCCTTGTCCCCAGTCCCTCTCCAGCTCTCCTGGAGCTCCTTCAGGCCCTGCAAGGAGCTCTGAGGTGTCCCTGGAGCTTCTCCTCCCCAGGTGAGCACCCCCAGCTCCCCCAGCCTGGCTCCACAGAACGGGCAATATTCAAGCAATAAGGGAATTCCATGCACTCACAGAACAGGCTCCTGCTGCTCCCAGGTCCTGCCCTGGTCACTGGACAGGTGACAAGGGACACCTGGGGAGCTGAGCTCTGCTCCAAGGCCTGGCACCCCAGGCTGCTCCCACCCAGCTCCTTTGGGGAAGCTCTGGGCAGGATCAAGTGCAGAGTGCAGGGAGTGCAACCAAAGGCAGGAAAAGGAATCCCAGGGCTCACGGGAGGCAAACACTGGAAAGGTTTTGTGTAGTAACATCTAAAACACAAGTCAAAGAAAATGAACCACAAAAATTTCATTATTACTTGAATGCCCCTATCAGCAATTTTGTTTTAAAAAATAAACTAAAAATCAGCATTTTAAAACTCAAGTAAAAAAGGCTCAAGTTCCTTAGACTGGAAAAGCTTTTGCCTTATGCACCTCTGAAGAGAATCGCCTGTACAAGCTCCTGACACAGCACATGAGCAGACTTCTCCTGCCTCCCAATTGTGCAGCTTCAGCCTGTTCTTTTGCTCCATTGATCCAGGCAGAAGACTCCTGGATCAGCTTTTTTTCCCCCTCCCCAACTTCTTGAGTTTGAACTCTTAATGCTTTAAGCCAAGGCTCAGCGTGGAGGTGTGAGAAATGCCAAGGAAGGAGCAGGCAAGAAAGGAAAAAATCTCTCTTCCTTTTTTAAAACTTTTGGAAGAGAGGGAGGGGGGCTGCAGGTCGGACTCTCCCTCCTGGAGAACCAGCATTTTGCCCTCTAGATTGCAGAGAGGGAACCTGGAGCTGAAAGCAGCAGGAAAAGAGCTCAGTTTGAGGTACCCTCAGCAGGAGTGAGCAGGATCACACCCCATGCCCAGCACCAGGACCTGCAGCACACCCTACCCCTGGCACCACAGCCCCTTCTGCCAAGGCAAGGAATTATTTCACAGGATGTCAAGTGGAGAGAGTGTAGTCCAAGTTTTCACTCACACTCAAGCTTCCTTAGGAGTTTAAGGCTTTAGTTCAAGGCTGGAGTCCACCCAGCCCCAAAGCTGTGCCCTAGGCCATGCTCAGGAGCTGTGTTACTGCCTGGGCACACCTGCCAAACACTAAATAAAAAAACCCCAGGCATAATGGCAATAGGCCTGGAGGCTTCTGAATTTGAAAAGAGCATGATTAATATTAATATGTGTGATTTCATAGCAGGCAGAAATACAGGAAATACACAGCACTGTGCCTTAAGCCCTACTATCAACTGGGGTGCTGGCAGCACATGCTGCAGAAGACAGCAGCAGCTGTCAGGTCACAGCTGGAGTTGCCTCTGGTGAAGGTGATTGAGAAATGGGATTAAGGAGAAAAACAATACAAGTAAAATTCAAGGTAAAAGGGAAAGGGAACAGACAGCTGAGGGAACAGACCTGCCTTGCTTGCAGAGCATCCCAACAGATCTGAGTTGCTCATTTCCCTTTTTCCTTCGAGTACAGCCCCAGCCTAACTCACACTTCACAAGTTGTTTTGTAAAGCACTTCTCTGGCTTTCTCAGCTCTGCTCTGCAGGGAGGTCACTCGCACGAGAAGGCTGTGCTGGGGTGACCCTGGCTGGGCACCCTGTGCTCACCAAGCCCCTCTGTCACTGCCCTGCTCAGCTGGGCAGGGGAGAGGGGACACAGCCAAAGCCTCTGGGTGGGATAAGGGCACACAGAGATCCCTCACCAGGGGCTGCCATGGGCAAACAGACTCAGCTGGGGGAAACCACTTCCATTTATTACCCATCAAATCAGAGCAGGAAACTGAGAAAGAAACCCAAATCTTAGAACACCTTCTCCAAACCCCTCCCTTCTTCCCAGGCTCGGCTTCACTCTGCATTTCCTCTCCCTCCTCCCCCTCAGAGGCTCAGGGGGGTGGGAATGGGGCTGTGCTCAGTCCATCACACACTGTCTCTGCTGCTCCTTCCTCCACGGGGCTTGGACTCCTCACACTCTGCCCCTGCTCCAGTCTGGAACTGCTGGAATGTGGAGAACCCAGGGGAGAGTTCTCCAGGAACTGCTCCAGTGTGGGTCCATTTATCCATGGGGTCAGTCCTTCCCTGGGGTCAGTCCTTCCCTGGGGTCAGTCCTTCAGGAGCTGCCCCAGTGTGGGTCCCCCAAGGGGTCACAAGTCCTTCCAGCAAACTGCTCCAGGTGGGCTCCTCTCTCCACAGGGGCACAGGCCCTGCCAGGACCCTGCTCCAGCAGGGTCAGAGCCTTTTCACACCTCCCTGCTCTGCCCCGGGCTCCTCCTGGGGCTGGGGGTGGATCTCTACTCCCCCATGGATCTCCCTGGGATCCCCATGGCTGCTGTTGGCTCCCTTGGACATGGGGGAAGCTTCCAGAAGCCACACCTGCTGTCCCCCTGCTACCCAAACGTGGCCACACAAACCCCACACAGAGGTCAGTTCCTCACAGCACCTGCAGGGCCCTAAATGAGTGCACCTGGTCCCATCCCACTGTCCCCTGGAAAATGAGCCACAAACAAACTCCTGCTCTTTGCATTCCCACAGCCTGGAGCTGCTGCCCAGGCTGTGACCTCTCAGACAGACGCAGTTCCTCTATTAAAAAACTGCCAGAAAATCCCAAGGATTTACAAAAACAAACCAAGAGTACATCCCAAATCACAAAGGGCCCCACAGCAGGGCCCCTGGGCACACTCTCGCTGACTCACAAGAGTTTACACCACAGAACAATGCTCACAGACAGCTTCTGTGCTCTCCAACACCGCTGCTCCTCTGCCACATCTATTTCTGCTTCCACTGCGGGCCTGGACATCCAAAACCTCCCGATAAAGAACAGTCTGAGGTGAGCCCTTCATGCCAGCCTCCAAAAAATCCCCAATAATACACAATACTTCTTAAAAAAAAAAAAAAAAAGTCACCAGCAGTTAGCTTGAAACTAAAACAGCTGCAGCATTTAAAACACCTACTACAAATGCAAACTGCTTCGGAACATCATAATTAGTAAATGGCAAATATTAGGAGTTATGGGAAAAGAGATCGTTAAAGCAGACTTTAATAGCCCAGCATCTCTTCCGTGGCGTGTGAAAATCCAGTCAGCACACACTTGCAGCATTAAACCCACATTAAGAAACAAACTGCTTCATTTCTGGAGTTGTAAAAACAAAGGTTAAATATCTGCTTCAGCACAAACCCTGTAATTTTTCCACAGGAACTGTATTGTTTTGCTTTGCACAGCTAATAATACCTGCCCTGCTTTGCACCCACTCATCTCCTGAGCGAGGCTCACGCCGGAATCACCAAACCAGAACAAACTTCCAAGGACTACATCTGCCATTAAGGCTTCTGGAAGTACCTCTCCTTTCACTTGTACTTCATTTATATAAAGCAGTGAGTTGAAAATAACACTTCTTTTTTTTGCAGAGAGCCCTTTTCCCACTACTTGTAACAACATGAGGAGCTGCACAGCATTCAGATATTCCTGAAGCAATGCAGAGATGCCCCCAGGACTGCTGCTCCCTGGCCCGTGCCCTGCCACCTCTCTCCCTATCAATTCCAAAGGTCCCCACCCGTTGCCTTGATGTTGGAGGCAGGATTATGACATGACACACCTTGGCTGGTGCACAGCTGCCAACTTTATTGATTCCTCTTTTACTTATCTGCAGTTGAGGATCTGTGCCATTGATCCCTATCGGCCAAACCAGTTGCCACCCAGCCAACAGCCAACAGCTGCTGGCATCCCCAAGGTCCTGGGCCTGCTCCCCAACAGCTTGTACTGGTCAAGGTACTTGTATAATGTCAGTTTAATGTCTTAATTATTCCGGTTATAAAACAGGGAGTTATAAAATGGGATTAGTTATTAATGGGAGACCTTCAGGCCAGCTATTAACTGCCACAATACCCATCTCAGCCTCCTCATCTCCTCCTTCTCTGCTCCCATGGGCTCTCAGCCCCATTTTGTTTTAGCTGCCAGTTCAACCACTTCACTCATTTTCCCTTTATAGGCACTTTTGTCCCTCCATGGGGACAATGGTACCTGTTCTTGGTACATGGAACAGGGAATGGGCACGGCCCCGAGGCTGCCAGAGCTCCAGGGGTGTTTGGATGGCGCTGCCAGGGATGCCCAGGGTGAGGCTGTTGGGATGGTTGGGGTTGTTGGGGTGTCTGTGCAGGGCCAGGGCCTGCACTGGATGATCCTTGAGGATCCCTTCCAGCTCAGGACATTCTGTGATTCTTCTCACACACCTCACTTCCAGAAACATCTGGACCAGTTTGGTGGAATTAAAGATAAAGGTGAACTTGACAATCTCTGACCATCTCAGTCTAACTGGAAAAATTATCAACAAATTGCAGCAGTTTCTCATGCTCGAGAAGTCTGGGCAGCCTCAGGATAAAATGCTACCAGAGGCGTCTCCACCCAGGTCTGTAGCTTTGGAGTGAATATGGACATCCAAATCCAATTTCTTTGGAATTTCTGGAACTGGAGCTGGGCGTTCCTGGATATGCAGAGCTGGAAGCTCAGGGAATTCCAGGATTTCCTAAACAGCTGCACAAAGAGCATAAATTATGCTGAAGGCCTCCAATGGGGATGTGATGTCCAAGTTTTATTCCTCCCTGTGTCTGTCCCCAGTGCAGCCTGGCAGGCAGCTCTAATTTGCAAGGCCTGGTGCTGCTCTCGGATCAAACACACAGCATCAGTAGGAAGGGAAATTCACGGAAGGAACACAGCATTAATTAGTCCTTGGAAGTTGAGCAACTTACTAGGAAGAGACTGATAGAAGTGTAAAATCCCATTTTACTGCCTAGCCCCTTTCATGTCTGTCAGAACAGCAATTAAAGTCCCGCAGAAAGTCATTATTGATTCACAGCCTGATCCAAAGGCAACTCAAGTCAATATGACCTGACCCTGGAACACCTCCATGGAAGGAGGACCAGACCCTGGAAAAGGCAGGAACCACCTCCAGACACTCCTGATATGAGGCTTGGGATGTGTCTGCACGTCCCTAAATCACCTGCACCTCACTCACTGTCCCCTCCCAACACAGCACTGAGCAAACAGCCCCACATCTGAACTGTGCCCCTTGGTGCAGAGAGAGCAGCACCCCCAAGCCTCTGGGGAAATCAATCATTTATTTCTCCAGAGACTGAAGGGCTGTTCCTGACCTCCACCTGAGGGGCCTGAAAACCAGACAGCCTGAGTCCCCCAACACTGCCAGGGTCCTCCCATCACTGCCAGGGCCCACCCACCACCGCCAGGGTCCCCCAACACTGCCAGGGTCCACCCATCAGTGCCAGGGTCCTTCCATCACTGCCAGGGTCCTCCAACACTGCCAGGGTCCTCCCATCACTGCCAGGGTCCTCCCAGCCACTGCCAGAGTCCACCCACTCACTGCCAGGGTCCTCCCATCACTGCCAGGGTTCTCCCATCACTGCCAGGGCCCACCCATCACTGCCAGGGTCCCCCAACACTGCCAGGGTCCACCCATCAGTGCCAGGGTCCACCCATCAGTGCCAGGGTCCTCCCATCACAGCCAGGGTCCACCCATCACTGCCAGGGTCCTCCAACACTGCCAGGGTCCTCCCATCACTGCCAGGGTCCACCCATCACTGCCAGGGTCCTCCCAGTCACTTCATCACAGAGCCCCTGCCCCACCACCAGCACCTGCTCCTCCACTGACACCTCTGGTTCCCCCAGCTTCTCCCAGCCAGGCTCCCTCTGTGTGTCCCTTTAATAATTGCTTTAGTAATTGTTGGGGTGTCCTGTGCAGGGTCAGGGTTGGACTGGATGATCCTTGTGGGCTCCTTCCAGCTCAGGCTATTCTCTGATTCTGTTACTTCATTTTCTAACTTATTTCCCCTTCAACCCAATCAACATGCAATAAACACAGATTTAAACCAACTTCAGGTTGAAATCCAAAAGTGACAGGGAATTAACACAACTTTAGGTGTAATTCTTCCTCCCCCCAATCTTCTGCCTCATTCTGTTGCATATTGTTTAGTGGTTTGGGAGCAGCCCATTTCTCAATGGTTTAGAGCACCAAATATCAGGGGCAGGAACCAGTCAGGGCCACTGGGCAAGGTCACAGCCTAAGGGAGGGGGAATCACTTCATCCAGGGCCATTCCAGCCCTTGGATATGAACAGTCAGCAATTGCCCCTGCACAGGAGGCACAACTCCTGCCCTGGGCAGTGCCCAGCCCTGAACAGGCTGCCCAGGGAGGGGCTGGAGTCTCCCTCAGCGGGGATATTGCAGAGCCACATGGACACATTGCTGTGCCCTGTGCTCTGGGGTGGCCCTGCCTGAGCAGGGAGGTGCCCCCAGGGACCCTCTGGGGTCCCACAGCCTGATCCACTCTGTGGGACTCCCTAAGGAGGAAGAAGCAAACCCAGCATCTCTCCAGCCTCACTTTTTCTGTTCCCACCTCTTTGATGCCAGTTCCAATGATCTTCAAATAACCAAAACTCGTCTGCAAAGTTCTCTTTGTTCTCATATCATTCCCCACATAAAAACCTCATCTCTTCTGTCCTTGAGACATCCTTTCAGGAATACATAAGGGAACATAAACCCCTAACTTAGGTGTTTTTATAATACTATTCTGTGTGACTGGTGGGGCATCACACGAAACACCAGAGTTAAAACTGAGCCCTGAGCCTTTCCTGCTGGATCCTGCTGGTTCCTGGTGCCCTCAGTGGTGACACCAGCCCCTCCCAATGCCAAGAGCAGCAGCTTCCAGCAAACTGAAATCCCACATTACAGTGTTTGGGCTACACTTAGCAAAGGGCAAGGCACGACGTGGTTTACACCAGGGTTATGGTTATTACTGTTATTGTCTTGTCAGTGCCAAGAGGAAGAACTGTGATAAAATCCAGCAGAACAGGGGGTTTATGTTCCCACTTATTTAAAGCATTCAGTGTTCCAGCTCACCTCATTGAAGGCAGCAAGTACTAAAAACACGCAAAGGTCAACAAAAATTATTTAAAATCCAATAATGGAATATAAGAGAGCTTTAAAATTCATTAAATGGCTTTTCACTTTTTTATTCTCCTCCTCTGCTTTGTGTTTGTAAAGTGTGATCAAGCAACTGCTTTGGAAGAATTAGCAGTAATTTGGTGCAAACGTGAGTGCCCTCATGATTGCATTTAAAGTGTAATATAGGGAAAGACCCAGAAAGGAATTCTAATTGTTACCTTAAAATTAACCTTCTCACTTTACCTTTATGCTCTGAGAACAGGCACAACCACGGTGGGCCATTACCCTGCCCAAAATACTGCATGAGCTAATGAAGATTAAAACTAAGGTTAAGTGAATTCTGAACCAGCAGGTAAGAAACCTTGCTTGGCTCTCTGGGGCTCTGCAGCTCGAGGAAAAACCCAGAGTAACTCAGCTGGGGCATTGCTGGTTCTGTTAATCCACTGCTGATTTCTCTCATGTTGGTTTTCTGCTTTCTGTGCCTCAGCAGCACTTAGGCACACCAAGGAACAGCAATTTGGATTTTCAGTGCCCACAGCACAGACAGGCCCTGCTGTTCCATGGAGGGAGCAGAGGAAGCCCTGTATCCCATTTGGGTGCTGGGGAATGGAGTCAGAGGGATTAAGGGTGCTCAGAGGCAGCACATGGCAGAGCCCAGCCCTTCCCAGCCTGAGCCTTCCCCTTCCAGAGCCAGGGAAGTCTGGGGGCACTCACACCTCAAACCATGGGAAGAGATGCAAGACCAAATGGCTTTAAACTGACAAAGGGCAGGGTTGGATGGAATATGGGGAAGGAATTGTTCCCTGGGAGGGTGGGCAGGCCCTGGCACAGGGTGCCCAGAGCAGCTGTGGCTGCCCCTGGATCCCTGGCAGTGCCCAAGGCCAGGCTGGACATTGGGGCTGGGAGCAGCCTGGGGCAGTGGGAGGTGTCCCTGCCATGGCAGGGGTGGCACTGGAGGGGCTTCAAGGTCCCTTCCAACCCAACCTAGTGTGGGATTCTGTCATTTCCACTTGCACAGAGCTGAGGGTACTAAAGGGGAGAGGGACCAAGGATTCCCCTTCCCTCCCTCCTTCCCGAGCAGCCCATGCTGGCACATCCCACCGCTGCTTCCACTGCACTGGAACTGAGTCCCCGTGCACACCACGGCACAGCACAGCAGCTGTGAGGGACGATGTGCTGCCTGCCTGTGTGTGACACAGCTCCAGGGCTCTCTCATTTTCCCTGCCAGCAGGAAGAATGGCGCTCCCGCACACCAGCCCGGGTCGCAGAGCCCAGGGAGATCCCTATTTTTAGCACATCCATTAAAGCAGAGTTCTCGGATTACTCCCCCAGCAGAGAGGCAGTGATGCTGTCGGTGTTTCCTGTTCCACGGCAGAACAAGTGCTGGGACATGGCAGCCAGCCCTTGGCATCGCTCTCTGGGGTATCAGGGATCAGAGTGAATCCCGGGGAGGAGCCCCTGGGAGGGCAGGATCACAGGAACTGGGATTCATTACACAGCGAGCGCCAAGTACCAGATTTTAAAAAGGAAAACGCAAACTGTGATTTTTATCCTACTCGCCAGGAATTTTATTCCTTTTTCAGTCAACTTTGCATCTCCCCAAGGACCCGAGCAGCAGAGCCCTGAGCTGCACCCTGAGCAGGCTGTGATGGCTCAGCACAGCCCTCTCCTCACACAGCTTTACGTCTCGTTGCATCATTCCTGCATTATTTTTAGATAACCGTCAGGGGATGTCAGAATGTGGGTCGATAGCTATTAGATTTATAGGCAGAAATAGCAGGGCTTGTAGCTATAAGGTGTAAAGCATTCAACAATTTCTAGAACAAATCTGACCGTGGGGACTGGGGGCTGGAAAATGCAGTTGCTTGTACTCCCAGAACTGTTTAGGAAAAATAATCTCCGTGCTGCTCGTATCCATTTCTGGAGTTGAATCATTGCTCTTGACTCACAGGAGGGTCAATACTCTGAGTATTCAGCTTGAACAGCCCTTTGCAGACTTTGATAAGGACACCTTACCAAAAATAAGCCTCTCTTTTAATCTGTCAACATGCAGAATGCCCTCAGCTACACCCCACGGCTCAGGTGTGTCTGGAGGAGCTGGGAGCTGGCAGCCTGCCAGCAACATCTGCAGCAGATGTTCCGTTTTAGGCAAAGATTAGTGGCGTGAATCACAACATCAGTAAAACCTCCGTGGTTACCTGAGAAGGCTCATTTCCCTTTGCTGTTGTGCCCTGTTAACAGGTGGGTTTCTCAGGGGCTGCATTTTCTGAGCAGCAGCACTCCTGCTCTCTGCCAGGAGAGCATGAGGAGGGAGGATGGCCTGGAATGGACAAGAAGATTCCCCAAAATCCAAGCACATGGACAACACATGCCTAAAGCCAGCATCATCCATCAGTCCTGCCTGCTCAAGAGGGGAGATCTCCAAGACAGCAAGCACCAGACTGCTCCTCAGCAATTCCTGCTGCCCTACAAGGGCCTTGGGGTTTGCAGGAGGCTTTGGGAGCCCAGCAGGGGAGAACTCCACCCAGGCAGTGTCCTGCCCTCTGGAGTGGCAGCTGGAAGCCTCCAGGCACTGACATATCTCTGGATGCCCATGCTTCTCCAAATAAATCCAATTCTCCCCCTGGAGACACAGTAGGACACTGCTGATCAGACTGAGGCTTGCCAAGAGAACTGTTGTTCACATAAGGACAGCACCTTTCGCTTTCGGGGTGCTTTGTGTCCTTGGGGAGATTTTCTCCCAGCTGCACGACTGCACAGCAGTGTCAGTCTGATGGACCTGTGTGATGCCACCAGCCAGGTGAGGTTCTGCTCCCCGTGCAGGGAGACCTGAATTAATGTGCAAAACTCAAACACCACTGTTGTCACTGTATTCTGGGCACTGCTGTTGCCTCCCATGAATCCTCTGTTGTCTCTGCATGACAAATGTGTTCCTGGCTTATTACTCATTCGTTGTCAATGACAGGGAATATTTGGATCACGATGCCAAACAACCATCAAACCCCCAAATTATCTATCACTTCCTTGTCAGACGGGTTGCAAACTAAATGTCACATTCATGTCTGAGCTTCCAGATGCTTCTAAATGTCTATCTTAAGCCTCATCTTTTAACTCTATTATTTCTCTAAGAAGTATTTCCTTTATTCATTCCTTGATTGGTATCAAACCCAGTTCTGAGGAACCTGCTAAGAATAATTTCCAGGCAGCAGCTCTCAGGTGCTTTGAGCCTGTGCAGACCTCTCTCCTGCTGTGACGAAGTTTAGGCTGAGAACTTCTAAAAGCAGGTACTGAATGCATAATTTGCATTATTTCTAATAGGGAATATGGCGACCAAAGCTGTTGGGTACATCCTAAATGTTAAAGTGGCAATTTTCATCCAGTTGCTGTATAATATATAAAGGCCAAACAACCTAATACAGTTATTTTCTCCTTCAGAAACATCCTGGTAGTGGGACAGACAGGGAAGCAGCATCCAGCTGCTGTGTGACAGCCATCACTTAACACAGCAGCCACATCCCCATCGTGGATCTCTTATCTCCACATCATCATCTCTTCTATCAAAGGATTTCACCTGCCAAGGCTCTGCTCATCTAAAGAACTATTTTAGTTCAAGAACATCATTCAAGTTTGGGCCCTTCTGCCTGCAAACAGCTTTTCCCTACTCTCAGTTATTTACACTCAGTTATTTATCTAAATCAGGGAATTTCTTAGCATTTAAGAATGTTTAACCTACCTGTTAAAACCTTAATATTACCAGTCTGTGGGTGTAGTGCTACTACATTCTCCTAAATGCTGATAAAACCACTTTTAATCGGACTTATTTACATATATAATTTCTATACTCAGTGCTTAGCTAAGTTTGTAATGTGTTTGGAGGATGATAAGTGTTAAAGAAGATAATGCTTATCTTATCCTTATGGGAAGCAAATCCCCATATCTCCAAAGTGTTTTAAGTTAATTAAGTGCCACTTTACAAGGGTAGCAACACCGTGCTGAGGGCTCAGTGTCAGTTCCATGTCCATATGCAACCCTCCCCAAGTTAATTTCCTAATTGGATAAGCAGATGAGAGCACAGCCAGAACACAGGAGGCTGCTGGCATGCACTTGGCCATACCTCAGCACGTTCACATTATTCCATGTGCAAAAACACAGACCCAGGCTGCTTTAAAAAATGAACACAGGCTTATTTCACCCCCAAGGAATGTAAAGGTCCTCTTCAACATTTAACATTTGGTAAAAGCAGCAGATTAACCTGTGCATTTCTGTAGCACAGGGAAGAAGCCCTCTCTGCTCACCCCTTTTCTGGCTAGCTTCACTTCAGCTCTCCTTCATCACTGCTCTCTCTTTTGTAACAATTTACAAATAGCTGTAATTCTGCCTGATCTTGTACATCAGGTTGGACGGGGCCTGGAGCACCCTGCCATAGTGGAAGGTGCCCTGAGGGTTGGAACTGGGTGGTCTTCAGGGTCCCTTCCAACCAAACCATTCTGTGATTCTGTGATCTGCTGAGAGACTATGAAATAAAATTTAAGATAAGAGCTCTGGCAGAGCCAGCGATGCCCTTCTGCTCTCTGTCTTACCAGTACTTAGCTTGAAGTTCAGACTTTTTGTACTATTTTCCCACACTACTCAGGTAGGTGCCACATCATCCCTGTGCCATTGGCTTCCAGACAGCTGAGCACTTACTGGAGTCAGCTGCTATTGTGGATCCACCACCATCCACAGTGTGCAAAGCCCTAGAGAGGGAGTTTACAGGCTTCACACTGCTTGCAGGCTTTAATCCAAGAGCCAGACCTCTGCTGGACACAGAGCTGGAAGGTTCCTGAGGTCCCCAGTGCACAGCACAAGTGACCTGCTCACGTCTCCTCCAGATGCTCAGCTCTGGCAGGTGCAGGGGATGGCTCCCCACACCCAAACCCAGGGTTTATTTGGAGTTCTCTCCCTCCTGCAATCCCTATTTTCCAATGGCAGCACCGTTTACTGACCCATCCCACTGAGGGTCTCCCAGTACCTTTGGACACTGGACACAAACACCAGCTGTCCCCAGGCCGTGGCACGCACCCTACAGCCACTGCCATGTTAAAAGCTCACCTTTGCTCTCTCTGGGTCCTATAAATGCCCAATTTCTCAAAGTCCTCATGGTCATCAATGCATTCCTACATTAACCCCAGAGGAATGGGAAGAACTAATGGGAAGACTTTGCCCAGCACTTCCCAGAAAGCAGCACATGGCTCCTGAAAATGCTGAATGCTCCCTTCTGAGCCTCTGCTCCCTGCAGCTCCTCACCTGGTCACACAGCACAGCAACCCCCTCTTTGTAAACACAGAGACAAACTGAAAAGTTCATTTGTGCAAATCTCCATGAAGTTGGAAATAATCTGGGTCACAATTTGTGCTTATGTAAATGTCAGCACACAAAAAACCAGGCTTGGATCAAAAAGACAAGTTATAGTTAACACCCAGAGTAAAATATACATGCTCCTTTCTGACCTTCATTAGCTTTCTCTGGACATCTGCTGGACAAGAGAATTCCATCCATAAAAGCTACTGCAGAAATTAGAAATCCTCTGAACTCCCAGATCAGTGCCTGCTCGTACAAAGCCCTCCACTCCAAAGGGCACCCTCAGACCTCTCTGTGTGGGAGCCATCAATTAGAGACCAGCAAAGAGCAAACCCCGATTAAATTGTGCAACTAGTTAAAGAGCAGTAATCACCTTTAAGAAAGAACACAGCAAATGTACAGATTGGGCCAGGTTTGGGACAGCTCTTCTTGCCCAGAGAGGAGGGAGAGGGAGCCTGGTGTTATTTCCAGAATGGCATGGCAGAGAAACGTCATTCAGGCAGAACGATTGTGTCAAACCTCTCCTTCCCCAGAGCCAAGGAAGTGTTGTTTAGCTGTTTTCATGGCCAACCTTTACAGAGATAAATAAATACACACACATAAAACATGGGGGCTGCTGTACCACCGAGAGCTGTTATCTCCAATCTGCTTTACACTACATGACTCACAAACCAAACCCACAGCAATGGTACCATCAGATTGCTCATTTCGTCTGTACAGAATGGAGCTTTTGAAGAGATTCAGCTTTTTAAAGATGGCTTCAACTGCCACTGAAATCCAGCCAAGTCCTCTAATGCAGAAGAAATCCATAGCTGGCTGCACCCAGACTGGGTTGTAGCTTCTCTCTTTGGCCAAACACTTCCCGATGCTCCGTGAGGTGCAGGCTGTCCACGCTCCCCCTATGGGATACTTTATTCCACAGTTTTGTAGCTGCTAAACCACAGGTCAGATTTGAAACAAAACAGGACCTTTTAGAGCCAAAAGAGGAATCTCTCAGTGGGTTGTTGCAGGGAGCTTGGCCCAGAGCTAAGGAGGGGTTTGGGAGGCACCAGCACAAAACTGCCCACGTGAAAATCAAGGAGAAGTGGTGAGCTCCTATCTGCACACTTCTAGCAGGCAGGAGATTTTAGAGGTGCTCCTCAAGTGCCCAGGATGAACGCTGATCAAGGCACAGAAAATTCCTGGCGGGGAAGCCAACCCAGCTGCTCCTCACTCTCAGTCCCTGGGACTGTCCCGGCACCCCTGACTGCTTCCTTTCGCTGCTGGTGGGTGGTGGGGGAGCTCACCTGGCCCCCCACATCTTGCTGCAAACCCCAGCCCTGCTGAAGCACAGCACACAGCCGCCCCTCAGAGCACTGAGCTTCTCTCAAAAGCACATGTACCAAATATACACTTGACCCAAAGTTACATAAGCGCTGTGCCAGAGCTATTTTTTAGCCAGACTGATCAGCGCTGCTATAAATCACCCCAGGATGCAGAGGCCAGACAAGATGTCACATTTATGTGCTCAGCTCTCTGCCTGCCCTGAGAAAACGTTTGTGATATGCCAACATATCTATTCCCTCTCTGCCTCCCCTGGTGTGTAGGTGCATGACTGCTGCTCGGCACTGAGCAGGCTCCAGCACAGCGCTCCCGGTGCCCACAGCACTGAGCTGTCCCTGCCCCTGCTGCTCCTCTCACCAGCCCCAGCCAGCGCCAAGAGCAGCCCCCAGGGCAGGGAGCCCACGTTAACCTCCACAGAGGAGCAATAACTGATAACCTCAGCTCACCCCCTGTGCGTGCAGGGATGGCAGATTGCTGCATGATCACTCGTCCTATCCTAGTTCAACGTCCTGGTATAAGGGCTCTTATCTTGGTCTGCAGCTATTGCCCAAATAACTGCCTAAATCTTCCTGGAAAGTTCTGTGCAGGAGCAGGGAATTTCACAGTGTGATTGCAAATAGCACTGAACTTTCTACCTTATTCCTCGTTATTCTTGTGCTTCACCTCTGTTTATCACCCACCAGTGCTGCTTCAACATCTCGTGGTGCCAGGCACAGGCAGGACAGGTTTCTCACGTGAGTGTATAAAAGAGGAATATCAGGAACACTTTGCTCCTCAGCTGAGTGCTCCAGTGCTGTCCCCAAAGGCTCTGTCCGAGCCAAGTGCTCCGGGAAAGCCACGCTGCATCCCTGCACCTGCCTCGGCTCCTGGTGCAAAGTGACACCAGTTACAGCCCAGGTTCAGCACAGAGACACAGCACACACCAGCTCTTGGTTCAGCACAGCACAGATTGGGGCATGAGCTCCATATTCCAAACTCAGAGAGGGAACCACGCTGACACTGCCAGAAACACCAACTCTGCTCATTCCGACACACAGAAACTTGCAGGCATTAAAGCTACGGAGATTGGAAGCAACAAGCAAGACCCTTGATTGAAATTGCACCCCCAGTTGTGAATCTGTGGGGAACAACTTTAAAAAAATCAGCTTCCACAGTGAGTGTTTTAATTAGATACCTCACCTAGATTTCTTACGTCTTTACAAAGTGTTTCTCTATCCTGCACAGCATCTTTAAAATCCCATTCTACGTCTAAGAACTACTGAACCTGGGGAGATTTTAATAGAAATCCCTTTTCCGTGCTATAAAGAGAAGCATTACTTGAGATTTTAATTAGCGGTTGTCAGTGCCGAGCCATAGGAAATACTGAATAGTTTGCTTAACTTCTTAGAGAAAAGTGCCTTTTGCTTTCTGACCTTCTGCACTCAAATGATGCAACACACTTGAGCCATTTAAAAACTCCTTTCCAAACCCAGCTCTGTAGGAGTAAAAGCCATTCCCTCGATCGATACACACTGTGCTGCTCCAACCCGTGCTCGCCCCCTGCACACCCGGCTCGTTTGATGCAGAAATCGTGCCACTGTCATTTTCTGACCGCCGCTATAAATCTGAAAGGCAGCATTCTGTTATTGCCGTTTCCTTCCATCCTGTGCTAGGTACCCCGGGCTTTAAACACACACCGAACTTGGAAATCAGACGCTAAATCGATTCGGTGCGTTGAGACTCCGTTTGCACAATAACAGAGGGGAGAGCAGGGGTCCGTCATGCAAACTTCAGGCAAGGCGGGCACCTGCTCCGANCCGACCCCAAAGGCATTACAGAGCGCGACAACTGTTCCTACCATTCAGCTGCCTGTAGACTATGTCTTCTAGGAGCGAGAGCCTCTTCAGCACTGCATCCTGGATGGAGCTGATGCCGTGGGCTGTCAAGTTGGCCACTTCTGCCCTGGGATGGATGTCATGGAAGGAGTCGCCGTTCTTGGTCGTGATGGGTCTGCACTTGGCCAGGAAGAGGACGAAGCCAGCCACGGCGATCAGGTTTAACACCAGCAGGACTTTGACTCTCCTCAAAGAAGCCATCAAACTTCCCGAGGGGCCCCGCCAGCCGCCGCGCTGCCGGCAGGGCTATGGGAGCGGGCCG
>VZTN01030938.1:245121-312758 GCA_013400515.1 Erpornis zantholeuca
GTGCCGGGGCCGTGCGGGGTACCGGGGTGCCGGGGCCGTGCGGGGTACCGGGGTGCCGGGGCCGTGCGGGATGCGGAGTCCCGGGGTGCCGGGGCCGTGCGGGGTACCGGAGTGCCGGGGCTGTAACGGGTGGAGATGGGGCTGTTCGCGGTAAGGCGCTCCGGCTGTTCGGTGTCACAGAAAGTTTGAGCCCCCCGGACCAGTGCGTGGCCCTCTCCTGGATACTGCTCCCCTCTTTCCCGGATGGAAGCTTTGTCCTGTCCCTCGGAACCCTGGCTTTCCCCACCCCGGCACGGAATGGCAAAGGAAGCTTCCCCAGGCTCCCCAAAGCTTCCGTGCCGGAGCGAGGGAATGACTTCAGAGTGTCCCCGCTGTCGTTAGCAAGGATCGTCAGTACCTCAAACCCTGACATGAAGTAAAGTGATAAACATCATTAACTACAATTTCACATCCAACGTTTTAATGCCAGAATGCTGAATCCTCTCATGAGAGCACAGCCACTACTGAACAACCCCAGTGACCCCCATCTTCTGAGCTTTATCCATGTCCCACACTTAACCCTGCTTTTCAGAAAGATGGCACCAACACGGATTAGAATTCAAACAACCTTGAGTCATTGTATCCTACAAGGCAACTTTTCAAAAGGTAAGAATAACCCCTCTCACCTTCAAGCCATAATTAAAAGGAAAAAAAAGAGGGGGGGGGGAACAAAAAAAATCAATGCCATGGAAACAAACCTAAAATTGCCTTGGAGGATTTGGAGTTTTAATTTAGTCCTAGCTGTACATGAAGTCTTTTTATGGTTTCTATGTTCAGACCCAGGATCCTGCAACAAACCTGGAGAAGAGACAGGCACATAACTCACAGTCAGACCATGAAATACTGCGGTCAGTCCATCATCTGCACTCAGGTTCATTATTCTAAGGGTGAAAATGTGAACGATTTGCATGACACAGAGCTAGAAATACCTCACAAACTGCTGAAAACCAGCTTTTGGCAAGCACTGAGGGGAAGCTGGGTTGGGGGTTCTATAGGGGTGTTTTGGCACATGATAAACAGAAGGTTTGTTTCCAAAGCTGACAACTGAGATTTTCCTTCTCTATAAATAAAAGCACTTTTTATTAAACAAATAAACAAACACCACCCCAACTTGGCAGAGTAGTTTACCAAAAAGGGAAACCACATGGCCTCAACTGCCAGGAGCAGAAATATTTGCTCCAACAGAAAAGTACCTGCTGCTTATTCTGAAGCAGTCTGGGATAAAGACCCATTCCCGTTGTCCTTCATTAGCACTGCTCCCACTGAAGTCAGGCTGGTGCATTACACAGAAGCAGCAAGATCTATTTTAATTATCAACCAGTTTGGGAAAAGCTGGATTTAAAGACGTTTGGCACATGGCTGTTACAGATGATCCCAATGGAAAAAAAAAAAAATCTTAGGATCTTAAAAAAGAGAATGCAAGAATTTGAAGCAGCTCCTTCCTGAAGGACAAGTTGAGCATTTTTGACACCACTTTCCCCAAAGAAGGAGCAGAATTAAGTCCCCAAAAAAGCAGGAGGGAGGGAGAAAGCCACAACTCCCCTTAGGGTGACAGATGGCCACAGGACACCTGGCACCGTGAGCGTGTGTGGTCCTGGGGAGGACAGCATGGCAGGAGAAAATGAAGATGCAAGGAAAAAATATCTCTGTAGGGAATAACATGAGAGCTAAACATTTAGAACACACATGTGCCAACAGCCCCCCTGCCCTGTCCAGGAGGATTAACTTCAAAAAGCTCCCCAGGTGTCTGTTGTTGCTGCTGCTGTTCTTTTATTCAGGGGAGAGGCAAACAGCAGACCTTGAAGCTGTGCTGGCTGACAACGATCCCATCACCTGGGACTGTCCCCAGCCCAGCTACATCTGCCTGCAGGAGAGCTGGCCCTGCTGCTGCCCTCCTCGGGGCAGAACTCCTATGGGAACCAGCCTGAGGAAAACCTGATCCCCCTCCCTGAACTGGTTTGCAGCATTCCATGTTCCACAGGCCCCTTCTGCTGTGCTACTCTCAGCAGCAGCAACAGTTTTCCCTTCATTTCTTTCATGTGGGGGAAGTTATTTCAGTTTTGTTCAGTTGTACTCGAATCACTTGTGGCCTGAGGACCAAGCAAACCCCGAAGTATTCACACCAAGCATCACATTTCCTTCAGTGTGTCCTGAGAACCAACCCCCAGCAGGTTCTGAACGAGGCTCAGCTCTCTGGGACCACCCAGGAGCCAAATGCCACCTGTGCCACCAGAGCTACCCACAAAGAGATCCCTCTGTACTGCCCCTGCAGCGACAACAGAGCAGAATGCTCTGGATGACAAACAGCAAAGGGGACCAAAGAGTTCACTGAATCAGAGAATCACAGAATCTCCTGGGCTGGGAAAGACCTCCAAGATCATCGAGGCCAAACACCACCCCAGTCCCAGCACGCAGTTCAGCACTAACCCCAGTGCCACAGCCAGGTGTTTCTTGAACACTTCCAGGGCTCCACCCCTGCTGTGGGCAGCCTGTGCCAGGCCCTGACCACCCTTTCCATGATGAAATTTTCCTAGCATCTAATTTAACTTCCCCTGGCACAGTCTGGGGCTGTTTCCTGTCACCCTGCCCTGAAGATGGGCACTGGCAGGACACAGCTGTGGGAGACCAGGAAAAGTTATGCTTTGTGGCATTCCAGTCCTGAGAGCAGCTTCCCCATCCCTATTTCCTTTGAGCTTTGCACCCCTGGGACACTGAACTGAATTTCATCAGCAAATACAAAATGGTGGCTTGAGAAGGTTTACAAGACTCCACTCTCTAAAGCAGGGTCCAAACAAGGCATTGCTCAGCCTCCACTGGGGAGTGGGGAGGGTTTTTTCTTCTATTTTTTTATTTTTTCCCCCCTTTTTATTACATTCCTACCAAAAAAACCCCAAAGAGGCTTGAAACATTGTTACTAAATAGAGAAGAAGAACTAAAGGATATGTCTCAGTATCGGGCAGAGGAGATCAGTTTGCATGTCTAATAGAAAAATTCTATTTTTGCCCATTCCAGTGGAGTTCTGTGAACAGCACACACACACTTTTCAAGTGCTAGCCAAAATAATTACTTCTCTCCTTCTGTGGGGGAAAAAAACTCCACTAAATCATGAATATTCAATGGATTGGTTAATAACATAGTAATGCTTTAGCTGAAATCTTTGCTCCTTAAAATACAGCCAACACGAGCTGCCAGTTACAAGAAGAATTAAAAATACCAAAATAACTTGATTTGCAGAAGTTATCACCCCCCGATCACCTCAGGAGTGTGTGATGGTAGCATGATACCATGACAGATCTGGGGCAGACTGTCTTCACAAGCTGGGAGATGTAAAACAGGCAGGAAAAAATAGTTTCTGTTACTCGCTGGAGCTTCTGCCAGGGCTGGGGGTTCTGCAGGGCACGGGTGCCTTCCCTCAGCACCAGCTCTGTTCTCTCCCAGCTCATCCCAGTTATACCCAGGTACATTTCCAGCCTTGTTGCACTAGCACAAAAAAAAAAAAAAATTAAAAAAATTGGTCTTCTAGGTAAATTTCCTCAAATTGCATAAATGAACATTTTTGTGACCAAATCCCTGTGTGAAAACAATGATTGGCTAAAGAAAAAAAAAAAAAAAACAAAAATCAAACCAAACAAAATTCTTCAGAAAAGGTTCAATTCAAAGCCAGTTTTGTTTCCTCAGGATCTGAGCGTTCTGGCTTGAGTGCTGTGAGTCCAATTTGGTTATTTCTTTGTTTTCAGGGTTCAGGTGGTGCTCAGGAGTTGCATCTTCCCTTTTTTCTCTCAGGCTCTCAACAATTCTTGATTATTCAGCCTTAATTTTGCCACTTTGCCACTCAAAACCATCTCCCACCAGGTAGGTGAATTTAAGCCTCCATGTTGCTATGAACTCTCTTTTTCTCACACTGGAGTTTTCTCCATGCAGGAATCTGCTCCCTGCAAGGGTCACCAACATCATTGTGAGGCCCAGGCTGGTGAAATGAGTGAAACTTGTGTAGGCAGATGTTTTATTATTTTCAGAAGCCAATATTCCAAAGTTGATGGCTCACTCTGCTCTCTCTGAGCCATTTCTGACAGCACTTCAGGCACGTATTTAACATCAAGGAGTGAACCCTTTATCTCCAGCCTTAATGTTCTTCTCCACTCTGGGAACAACCAATGAACAAAAGTAACTTTCCTCAGTGTTATCTTCAAAGTTGGGAACATATTTAGTCCCACATTACAATAACTCCATTCATATTTCATGAATTTTTAAGTTCAGCATGGACAGCTCACCACTGATCCATCAGGGAAATGCTGGGGAAAAAAACAAGCAACTTATTGTACTTTTGGCTTATGAGATTGCTTTATGCTTCCCTCAAGGATATTAAAAAGATCTTTGCTATGCTTATCAATAAGTATCTTTCAGGATCAGCATTTATAAAGTTTCTGGAATGGCTTCAGCTCTTGACTGACTTCAGAAATTAAGGAACTTACTCCCAAAAAAAGCAAAATCACAGCTTAAAGTCAACTACTCTTCAGTTTTGATGCTGTGAACTTCAATATTCATCTTGATGACCAGAATCCAATTCTTAAATCATTTTATCATTAGAGCTAGTTTGAAAAGCTTCTTTCTTGAAACAGGGGGGAAGGGAAAAGAGCAAGAGGAGCAAGTTCATTGAAATTTTGATAAATCATCAAAAAATCAGAAAATCCATTTTAAATATTGACTTTTTGTGTGAGTAGGAAATAAATTCTCACTTTTTTATTTTATTTTATTTATTATTATTATTACAGAAGATACTTATATCCTAAGTTATTTCAGCACCTAATCATCACCTGATAGTCCCTGAGCCAGAGAATGCCATTGTTTCTTCATGTTACACCTGCACACAAAGATGCCTGAAGACCTTTGAAAAAACCACAGAATCCCAGACTGGGTTGGGTGGGAAGGGACCTCAAAGCCCACCCAGTGCCAGCCCTGCCATGGCAGGGACACCTCCCACTGCCCCAGGCTGCTCCCAGCCCCAAGGTCCAGCCTGGCCTTGGGCACTGCCAGGGATCCAGGGGCAGCCACAGCTGCTCTGGGCACCCTGTGCCAGGGCCTGCCCACCCTCCCAGGGAACAATTCCTTCCCCATCTCCCACCCATCCCTGCCCTCTGGCACTGGGAAACCGTTCCCCTGGGATTTAAATTCCCAAGGAAACCAAGAGATGACACAAAGGACCTGGCCAGGACTAAGCCTTTAGGAGCCCTCAGGACAAGAGGTCAGTTTGTCAGCAGACCCTGGAGTCCCAGGGTGACACACTCAGCCCATGGTCCCTTCACCAGCACTGCAACACATCCATGCCAGTGGGGAGCAGGGAAATGATGAAAGATCCCAAACTGTTCCTATTAACATGGGGACTGCCTTTCCATGGCTGTCAGAAGTGCAGCTCTGCCACTGCAGGCAGACAAAGCCCAGGAGTCAGTGGCAAGACAAAGCCCAGGAGTGATTGTGCACGGATGGAGGAACCCCCTCGGGGCTCAGCTGTCCCCAGCAGCCTGGCCCTGCCTCCCGCAGCAACCTGGGCTGTCCCACAGAGCCCAGGCATGGAGCATCCCCTCTGGGCTGCTACTGGAGCCTGCCTCAAGAGGGACTTCTTATCCCATGACTTACAGCAAGTCCTCAGCTTGGGCTCAAGGCTCAAAGCCTTTTCTGACCCCCCCCCCTTGGCTCTGCCCATGCTCCTGCTCCCCCCAGCAGGACAGTGCAGGGCAGGGTGAGAGCCCAAAGTCACAGAGGCACTGTGACTGAAGGTACTGAAGGTACAAATGCAAGACTTGGCCATGGTGCAGCCATAGATGCCAATGGAAAACTGACACCTTGCTTTTATCCCTTATCCATGAGAACCCTCCGTGTGTGGATCTCCAAATATAAACAGTGTTGTATTAAAGAATGAAAATGAAAAAAAAAATCCTGTGAGTTTTACAGGCCACTGTGCACAAATGCTAGCCTGCTTGTGTCTTTTCCTGTAATTCTTCTGCAGTACTCAGATGTCTTGCACTGTGCTTAAATCCCAGCCATGCCAGGGCAGTGTTTATCCTGCTGTGCTTATGAATGATGGGCTGACCATCTGCAAATAACACACTGGTTTAACCCAAAAAATTTAAACCTCCCCATAAAGAGGAACCACAGATGGCAACAACTGCTTGACAAATGCCAGCGTGAACTGCACCACACTGATTAAATATCACTGATTGACATCAATAAATTCTTGCTGCAGAATTTAGAAGATGCTTCTCATAAAAATTTCAAGAGGTCTGCATCCCAGCAAAAACAGTAATTCAAAGCAGTTCTTAATGTTTAGAAAATCAAGTAGGCCAAGAAACAGACATATATGTGTTTACACTCTGAGTTAAACAACTGAACTTCCCTCTCAGGCACTCTTTTGTTTTATTTTGGGAATCTCTATACGAACTGTTTTCCCTGTTCCCAAAACACACCGAGTGCCTGTCTCAGCAAAACCTCCCAGGTGCTGTGTACCCTTGTGGAGTTCAGTGAAAGGTGGAGTGGGAAAAACAAAACCAAACTGGATTTTATTTCACATTTCCTGTTGATTCATTGGCTGTGTCCAGGCAAAATGCCCAGAGCTGAGTTTTCAGGGTAGTTACAGAACCATAGGCTTGGATTGGAGAAGACCTCAAAGCCTACCCAGTGCCACCCCTGCCATGGCAGGGACACCTCCCACTGCCCCAGGCTGCTCCCAGCCCCAATGTCCAGCCTGGCCTTGGGCACTGCCAGGGATCCAAGGGCAGCCCCAGCTGCTCTGAGCACCCTGTGCCAGGGCCTTGTAAATCCTCTCTCCCCACCTTTTCTGCCAGCTCTCTCAGCCTTTCCTCAGAGAGGAGCTTCAAGCCTCCATCCCTCTGATCATCTTGTCCATCTCCCCAGGGTCAGATATTGTCTCAGCTGGAGGCTGCAGTGTCAGGAGAGCTGAACAGCCTGAACCCCTCAGCTCAGCACTGCTGCTGAAACAATCCCCACAACAGCGAGGTGGGGTCACAGAACTGCCAATCCCAGTGGGGAGGCCCCCAAAAGAAACTCTTTTCAGGTAGGAGTCTCCTTGTCACCGCAAATATTCTCAGCTGGGGAGTCACTCACAGAGAACCCTGTCTCCCCCTCTTGTTTAATGTTTAGGTGAAACTGCCGTAGGAGATTTGGGACAAAACAAAGCACAGTTTTGGCTGGGAGGACAAAGCAGGGGAGGCTGAGCCTGCTCCACTCCCACCAGGCACTGGATGGCGGAGCTGCAAAGGAAAGCAGATCCCAAGGCTCGGCCAGACCTGTGACTTCCTCTATCCAATGAAAACTGGTGCCCAAAATAGGCTGTGATTTCTCCCCCATCACAAACCCAGGCTCCAAGCACCATTCAACGACCAAGCCCTGCCCACCATGTCCCAGTGACAGACGACTCCAGCCACTGGCAGGCACAAACATCTCCAGCCCGATCGAACAGCTGAGCCTCCATACCTCACAAGTACAAATTGCCTGTTTTTGTACAGCCTGAGTAGTTACTCAGCTACCCTGAAGGGATTGTTCTTAGCTTTGAAGATTGCTGCTTTCATTTCAGAAGAATGGCCAGAAAGGTTTTCCATTTTCTTTCCAACAATAGCATTTGTTGTGGGGGAAGGATTTGCCATCTTTAAGGAGCCAGGGAGAGAAAATGATGTGCTAGACTCTGCCTCTGAAATACTTCTCCTGAAGGAACATATATTTGCATCTAGGGCTGAGGGTCTTACAGAGTAGCTTTAGAAAAAGAAAGAAAACTGTGCTGAGCTCACCCAATTCTCCCTCCTCTGGTCTATCTCATCACAGCACTTGGGTGTTTCCCTTTTTCTCCATGCAAAGAAGGAATAAAGTGTTATGGAAAGATTCATCCAAGTTGTACCCACAGTTTGCAACAGTGTGAGAAGTAAATGTCCTGAGCCCTGCCCTCCCCCAGCAGTGCTCTGCCTTTGCCCTGCCCTGAAGGAAGCACCTGGGAGCAAAGGATGCACTCCCAAAGTCCTGTTTTTGCACTGCCTCAAATCCCAGAATCATAGAAAAGAATCCCAGAATGGTTTGGGTTGGAAGGGACCTCAAAGCCCACCCAGTGCCACCCCTGCCATGGCAGGGACACCTCCCACTGCCCCAGGCTGCTCCCAGCCCCAGTGTCCAGCCTGGCCTTGGGCACTGCCAGGGATCCAGGGGCAGCCACAGCTGCTCTGGGCACCCTGTGCCAGGGCCTGCCCTCCCTCCCAGGGAACAATTCCTTCCCCATATCCCACCCATCCCTGCCCTCTGGGAAGCCATTCCCTGTGTCCTGTCCCTCCATGCCTTGTCCAAAGTCTCTCTCCACCTTTCCTGCAGCTCCCTCAGGCCCTGCAAGGCCTCACTGAGCTCACCCCAAAGCTTCTCCTCTCCAGGTGAACATTCCCAGCTCTCCCAGCCTCTCCTCCCAGCAGAGCTGCTCCATCCCTCTGCTCATCCTGGAGCCTCCTCTGGGCTCCTCCAGCAGCTCCAGGAGCTCCTGTGCTGGGCCAGGGCTGGGGCAGCTCTGCAGGTGGGGTCTCACAGGGGCACAGGGGCACAATCCCCCTCCTCAAACTGCTGCCCACTCTGGTTTTGATCTCATCACATGAAAAGATCAGGATTGATTGCCATCAATCCAGTGGATGCCATTCTCTCAGTCCTGCTGCTCCCAAGGACGTGCTCAAGGTCTGGCAGTGACTTGGGCTCCCCCACTCTGGCTGTTCATCGTCTTAAGGCAAATGCTCCTCCAGTAAAGCAGTTCTGCAGCACTTCAAACCTTTGGCTGGCTGGCTCCTCAGTCTGTCTGGGCAAAGTGATTCCTCCTGCAGTCATTCCTGCAGTCATTCCTGCAGTCATCCCTCCCCACGCCCCAGCGCTGCACTTCAAAGGCCAATGGAACATCACAGGGACACACTGCAGTGCTTTGTTTTCCTCTCTCCTTAAATGTTTTTCTAGCATTTTAAAACACAATGCGCTCGTGAAAGGTTGTAAAATTCCTCATAAAGTTGACTGTGCCACAGGATTATAGAATACCTCTTGGAACAATGGATAAACAGCTAATCTCGGATCTGTCACCAGAAAACACTAATATATTTCAAAAAGCTATTAGCCCTTAAACCAAAAGTAACAGAGAATTTGATTTTGGGCAACAGGCTATAAACCACTGAAATTGTTTGGCAGCTCTGCATTGAAAGCAGGTGGAAAAAGCTGTAAGAGCCCTGGCATTTATTTCATTCAGCTATTTAAAGCATATTTTACATAGATTCCAAAACGTGTGCATGAAAACTAACACTAAGTAAGGATACTTGAGAAAAACAGTGGATCAATTGATTTACCACATGTTTTCAGGAAACAGAACAACATTTGCTATGTTATGCAAGAAGGAAGTGAAAGGCAATAAATATTACAGATAAAAAATAATAAACCATCAATGGTCTTTACAATTTTTACGGCATCATATCTTTAAGGAGCTCTAGAGCCATCAGCTCTGACCATAACCTCCCCATGAGCAATATCCATCTTGTGGATGGAAACACTAAAGCTCAGCCATTAATCCTAAATTGCCTGGTCAGTTCTGAAGGGCTCTGGGACAGGAATGGCCAGGATGACCAGGGATGATCCCATCCAGGGATGGTGAGACAGGGAGGAAAGAATATTTGGGGAATACAGAGGGGAAATAGAGTTTGAGATTGCCACAGAGAATGTGGAATCTCAATGAATGAATGTGGAAAGCCTTAAATGAGTTTCATACCTTGTTTCTTTCCCTGGTCTTTGTAGTACCTGCTCTTGTCTTTCATCTTGCCAGTGGATCACAGAATCTCCCTGTGGGCCAGGCTGGAGGGACCCCAGAGGGTCCCTGGGGGCACCTCCCTGCTCAGGCAGGGCCACCCCAGAGCACAGGGCACAGCAGTGTGTCCATGTGGCTCTGCAATATCCCCGCTGAGGGAGACTCCAGCCCCTCCCTGGGCAGCCTGTTCAGGGCTGGGCACTGCCCAGGGCAGGAGTTGTGCCTCCTGTGCAGGGAATTGCTGGGCTCAGTCCCTGCCCGTGGCTCTGGTGCCACTGCTGTGCCCCCGGAGCAGAGCCCGGGCCCTGCTCTGAGCCTCCCTGCAGCCAGGGACACCCAGGGCTGAGGGCCCCTCTCAGCCAGGGCTCCTCTCGAGGCTGAGCAGCCCCAGCTCCCTCAGCCTGTCCTGGGCACTGAGATGCTCCAGGCCCTCCTCATCCTCACAGCCTGCGCCAGCCCCGCTCCAGGAGCTCCCTGGCCCTGCTGTGCTGAGGGCCCAGAGCTGGACATGGCACTGCAGAGGTGCCCAGGGCTGGGCACAGGGGCAGGATCCCTCCCTGCCCTGCTGTGCTGAGGGCCCAGAGCTGGACACGGCACTGCAGAGGTGCCCCCAGGGATGAGTAGGCCACAGACGAGGAGGACGCAGGTCAGGAAACAAAAAAGAGGATGAAGGTGAACATTCTGGGAAAAAAAAAAAAGACATGAAAAGATCAGGCAGATGGAAAAACGCTTCAGATGAGGAGTGCAGGAGTTACCTTTTCACAGAGCAGAGATACTTTTGTCAAGTACTTTGAGAGAGGTGATCTTTAACCTCTTCAAAGCCTCAAAGAAAGGGAAAACATGAGCAGGACTAAGGTGAGGAGTTTCGGGCTTGTGGCTGAGTGCTGGAGCTGGAAATGGTTGAAGAATCCCAGCAGCAGAGCCAGGACTGTGCAACAGCAGTGATGCCATTCCAGGGTGGGTTTGTTTGGGGTCTTGAAGGTGCATTTGCATTTTACACAGAGAAATTACTGCAGAAAGGCTAACTCTCAGTGGAAGGATATTTTTGGTATTTCTCTGGGAAATAAGCCATTGCATACAAGATCTAATTTTTTTTCCCTTAAAAGATACACTCATCTCAGAGCCTCTTAAGGAAGGGAGGTATCAGAATAATTACCCAGAGCACTGCTGCTTTGGCAAAAGCTGGGGCACACAACAGCTTCTCAGCACAGTGGTGCCTCTGATCTGCACACATCCTGGCCTGAGAGCAGGGAATGGAGCTGGGAAGGAGCTGGAGCCCCAGGAGAGGCTGAGGGAGCTGGGAAGGAGCTCAGCCTGGAGAAAAGGAGGCTCAGGGGGGCCCTTGTGGCTCTGCACAAGTCCCTGACAGGAGGGGGCAGCCGGGGGGGGGCAGGCTCTGCTGGCAGGGAACAGGGACAGGAGGAGAGGGAACAGCCTCAGGCTGGGCCAGGGCAGGCTCAGGGCGGACAGCAGCAGGAATTTCCCCATGGAAAGGGAGCTCAGGCCTTGGCACAGCTGCCCAGGGAGGTTTGGAGTGCCCATCCCTGGAGGTGCCCAAGGAATTCCTGGAGGTGGCACTGAGTGCTCTGGGCTGGGTCAGCCACAGGTTGGGCTCCAGGATCCTGGAGGTTTTTTTCCAACCTTAATGATTCTGGGATTCTGATTCACATGAGGCTTTGGTGTTTTCTTTCTGTCAATTAGACACACATATCTATGAGAAAGCAGTGAATTCTACAGTTTTGTCAAACCCAGGCTTCAGTAATAAGGAAATTATGCCTCCAGAATCCTTTCATTCACCAGACTGAAAGCAGCACAGAGCTGACTCATTCCATGGGGCTGCCACCAGCAGTCTAAAAATTTCCTACAGGAAGTTCGTGAGGTACAGAGGAGACAGTTCTGGAAAAAAAAGAAGAAAGAAAGAAAGGTTATTATGACCCACAGAGGTGATAGGAAATAAGCAGGAACAAAATCGCCAGGTCTGAGGGGCTGGACACATCCCAGCAGCAGCTTTCCAAACTGCTCTGCTCTCCCTGGGAAACATTCCCCCATTTCCAGAAACCACCCTGAAAAGTCACAGGGTTTGGAAATGTTGTCCATGACTCCTCCAGGGCAAGGCACAGCAGCTACACCAGCACAGCTATAGATGGTGTCTGTTTTACCTGTTCAGCATTCAGTGCTCTGGTGCTCACAAACAGGACAGCACCAAGGACTCTTGGGCATAATTTCAGCCATCTGCACCTCTGGCACTGTGCACCCTCTGCTGTGGCAGCTGGACAGGGAGAAAGGTGAATGAAGGCAGGAAAAGGCCTCTGGAGAGAGAGGTGAACGTGGCACAGCTCTGAGCACCCACACCCACCTGACTGTCCCTGTCTGGGGGAAGAAGCCACCTTTCCAACCAAGCATTTGTCCTCTTGCACAGAAAAATTCCACAGATGGATCCTTTTCTTCCTGTACCTGAACTGCATGAAGTCACAACTGAGCAGGTGACTTTGAAATGATATATGTGCATATATATCAAAAAAAAAAAACCAAAGAGAAAAGGCCCTAGCTCAGTTTGGGCACTAAGCTGCCTGTGGTGGTTCAGTGGGGATGGAAGAGGAATCAGGGCTGGGATCATAGGGAGCCCCTCAATAGGTTCAAGACACTGGGCTCAGAGTGCCCCCAGCACAGAGCACTCACTGCTCAGGATTAGCAGCCACACAGGGAGCACCTCTCGAGATCACTGAAATTAAGGACTTCAGGCCTGAAGCTTCCCAGTTACAGCTCCCAGTTGAAATCAGAATATTCTGAGCTGGAAGGGTTCCACAAGGATCATGCAGTACAGCTCCTGGCCCTGCCCAGACCCCCCAAAAACCCACCCTGGGCATCCCTGGCAGTGCTGCCCAAACACTCCTGGAGCTCTGGCAGCCTCGGGGCTGTGCCCATTCCCTGGGGAGCCTGGGCAGTGCCATGGACAGCCCTGGGGAAGTCACTGATGCTGCTCATTTAGACAAAATGTGCTCCACCAGTAAGTGCTGGGAGAACTGGGATCCCAAGAACTGGGTTTTGGAATAAAGCTTTTGACCAGGGTGGGAACAAGTTACTCAGATGGAGCAATTCAGTGAATAAAACATCATTTACCGGATTTAATTCTCACATTCACATCTTACATTTTATTTCTTTATTGTGGAGTTTCTGAGTAGTGCCCTGGGAACCTGAAGGCACATTAGAGCCTGTTACCCATCCTTGTGCAAACAGCCAGGGCAATACCTACCCCTGACTCAAACTCACTTAAATCCCATTTTTAACTTTCACTACAGCAGCTCCCTGATCACATCAGTGATCAGTAAAAAACCTTTGAGCTGCTTTGTTGTTTATTCAGTTCCATCTTGGCTTAGGAGATCATTCATGATGAACAACTACAAGGTCTCAACATTAATTTGGACTACAAGCCTACTAGGGAATAAAATAAATTTGGACAGATGCATGCAATGACCCAAAAAGGGTTAATATTAGCCACAATAATGTCTAATAAATGATCATTAAAATTCTACAATAATAACTTTATAGTCCTCCTTAAAAAAATGACAATTCTCTACCTCATAATAACTGATTATATTTAAGCTATTCATGGCCATAATTAATCAATTATCCAGCTACTAGATTTCATATTAAAACATACTCCTACTGCAAAAGAACTTTCTGGATAAATTCTGAATAAGCAATCAAATGGCCACCCCTGGGAAGCACGGAGTCTCTGTACATGGAATGAGGCCTTAGGGGTGTCTGCAAATCACTGCAGAAAGGGTAAAATATTTCTGTGTATTTGATTCTGCTGCTGCTGCCTGAATCTCTCGTTTTTGATGCAGGGATGCTGGAAAGGATCTCGTTTTCAGCTCTGCCTTGGTGGGATAATGAAGGGTCTTTCAGCAGCATTAGGAGGAAGGTTTACTGGCAGAGCTTCCAGCTTTTCTTGTAGGTGTAGCTTTAATCACTGGGGACTGTGCCGGGGCTGTTGATGTGGTATTTCTGAAAAAAAAAGAGCTTTTGCTGCTCCTTTAAAGAGCTGCCAGAGCTTGCAAGATGATTATATTATATTATATATATATTTATTTATGTGTATATAGAAGTATTCCGCTTTGAAAGAACATCTAGGTCATGCTTTCCATACTGATCCACCCTCAATCTGCATCATCAAGGGCACTTTCAGAGAAGCAAGAGCCTTCTAAGGGATGTCTGCTGCTGCTGCTGCTTATTCCCCAGTCTGGAATTTAACCCTCAGTAGTGTTTTGGGTTTGACTGGGGGATGGAGGGGGGCGGTTAGGGATGGAGTCTGTGAGAAGCTGCTGGAAATGTCTGATGGAGCCAATCCCAGCTGGCTGCAGGACAGACCCACTGCTGGGCAAGGCTGAGCCCAGCAGGGACTGTGGCAGCACCTCTGGGGTAACTGAGGTAAGAATGGGGCAATAAAAACCCCAAAACTGCCCCAGTGCAGCTGGAGAAGGGAGGAGTGAGAATGGCTGAGAGAATGAACTCTGCAGAGACCAAGGTGAGGGCAGAGGGAGGAGCTGGAGCTGCTGCAGGTGCCAGAGCTGAGATTCCCCAAAGGGTGCAGCCCCTGGAGAGGCAGCTGAGGGCACAGGGGGCAGAGCTTCCCCTGCAGCCTCTGGAGGAGCCCCTGCCAGAGCAGGAGATGCCTGGGAGTGCTGGGATCCCATGGGAAGAGGAGTGGAGAGAGGAGCCCACGTGGAGCAGTTTGCTGGAAGGACTTGTGACCCCTTGGGGGACCCACACTGGGGCAGCTCCTGAAGGACTGACCCCAGAGAAGGACTGACCCCAGGGAAGGACTGACCCCATGGATAAAGGGACCCACACTGGAGCAATCCCTGGAGAACTCTCCCCTGGCAGGGACCCCAGGCTGGAGCAGGGGCAGAGTGTGAGGAGTCCAAGCCCCGTGGAGGAAGGAGCAGCAGAGACAGTGTGTGATGGACTGAGCACAGCCCCATTCCCACCCCCCTGAGCCTCTGAGGGGGAGGAGGGGAGAAAATGCAGAGTGAAGCCGAGCCTGGGAAGAAGGGAGGGGTTTGGAGAAGGTGTTCTAAGATTTGGGTTTCTTTCTCAGTTTCCTGCTCTGATTTGATGGGTAATAAATGGAACTGGTTTCCCCCAGCTGAGTCTGTTTGCCCATGGCAGCCCCTGGTGAGGGATCTCTGTGTGCACTTATCCCACCCAGAGGCTTTGGCTGTGTCCCCTCTCCCCTGCCCAGCTGAGCAGGGCAGTGACAGAGGGGCTTGGTGAGCACAGGGTGCCCAGCCAGGGTCACCCCAGCACAGCAGAGGGACCTTTTTCACCTCCCCAGAAGTAAACAACAGCATCAGCTTGCCCAGGGGAGGGGAGATGAATTTCAAGGGAAGGCAAGAACACTTCACTAAAGACAAACAAACAGAAGATTTCATCAGGTGCCATTAATAAAAAGGTCAAAGAGGTATTTTCCCATATGCTTCCCATATGGACCTTGAATGAAAACCTCACTGGGCTCTGCAGTTGCTGGGAACAGGGAATGTTCAGAGGGAATGCTGCAGGCTGGGGTGTAACATCCCTCACTTCAGTACAACCACAGCTATAAAGTACAGCACTTTTATGGGGTATTAGATATAAGGCAGCCATGAACACAGTGAAAGCCCTCACCCTCCACCCAGTACCTGCAGTTTTGTTATGGACTATCATTTGACATCTTTATTTACAACTCCAAGGTAGTGCTTTACCTGCTAAAGCCTATTTATATCCTGGAGCAGATCTCCAAGTAACTGCTCACATGTATCTGACCAGAATAGCAAAGCCTGGTCATCTCTGTGTGTATGAAATGCAGGATCCCCTGGTGAAGCAGCTGCAGTTGCAGTGATGAACAAGCAGCAGCTTCAGCCCTCTCCAAACCCTGACCCACACGGCTCAAGGATCACCATCTCAGCCCCTGCTGTGCTTCCCAGCCAGCTCAGCTCGTGTTTTGGGGCTGCAGTTTGTGTCCCAGTGCCTCGAGGCTGCAGCAGGCTCACCTGCCCCCCCTGTTTTTGGAGGCCAGAAACAGCAGGAGAAAAAAGGTCTGTGCACAAAGAAAATGGTCTTGGCAACAGTGTGAAGGGAGGTGATGGAGAACCATGGAATGGGTTGGGTTGGAAGGGACCTCAAAGCCCACCCAGTGCCAGCCCTGCCATGGCAGGGACACCTCCCACTGCCCCAGGCTGCTCCCAGCCCCAATGTCCAGCCTGGCCTTGGGCACTGCCAGGGATCCAGGGGCAGCCACAGCTGCTCTGGGCACCCTGTGCCAGGGCCTGCCCACCCTCCCAAGGAACAATTCCTTCTCCATATTCCATCTAAGCCTATTTTCTCCCAGTTTGAAGCTTCTGCCCCTTGTCCTTTCACTTCAGACCCTTGTAAATTGTCTTCCTCCATCTTTCCCGTCAGCTCCTTCAGGCATTGGAAGGAATCAATCAAAACCTGAGAGATTTTATTTGTTTCAGTTGAAGATACTCTGCAGGGACGAGGCAGTTATTTAAATAACCAAATTCCAGAGCATTTTCTGGGTGGTTTTTTTCTGTTTCTTTAATTGCCAAGTCCCTTATTATATATACATTTTAAAAAGTGATACTGACAGGATTTAGGAATCACTGAGCAAAGAAAAACAATCTATCTGTAAGAAAAAAAGAGATACTTTACAGAGATGACAAATTAGGGTGAAAAAATGCTCAGATTGCACAAAGTGCTTTCTGGGGAAGTTTCAGTTTAGTGTTCTATTTACAGCTTCTGAAAATGTGAGACAGAGAAAGCTGCTCTCTCTTCTCCCCAAGCTGCATTTCCTGATGAGCATCCTGAGAGAGAATATGAAACTGTGGCTCCGAGGGCAGCCTGGGCTTGTGCCCCTGCGTGAGAAGGAGCAGGAGGGGGCAGCAGGGCCCCTTGCAGGGCACAGACCTGGTGTGTTTGGGCTTTCTGGGGCAGTGAGGGGCAGCTGGGCAGGAGGGCAGCCCCTGTGGCTGGGGACAAGCAGCAGCACTGGGGGACATGGCGCAGTGGCACTGGCACAGTCTGAGGTCAGCAGTGGCACTGGGGGCACACTGTGGCACTGGCACAGTCTGAGGTCAGCAGTGGCACTGGGGGCACACTGTGGCACTGTCAAAGTCTGAGGTCAGCAGTGGCACTGGGTGCACACTGTGGCACTGTCACACTCTGAGGTCAGCAGTGGCACTGGGTGCACAAAGTGGCACTGGGGGCACACTGTGGCACTGTCACAGTCTGAGGTCAGCAGTGGCACTGGGTGCACAAAGTGGCCTGGACCAGCCTGGCAGCCACCAGGACAGGGATCCCTGCAGAGCTGGCTCTGCACTGATGCCTTAGGTTTTAACTTTGATATTTTTCAAATCCTGTACTGCTAGTGTGACTCTGAAGTTTTCTGTAGCTGTTCAGTGCTGTTCTCTGTGCTTAGATAGACATAACAAAACCTCTAACTTGCTCTCCAAGGACACCCAGAACAAGAACTGTAAAGCTTCATCTTGGAAAGAGGGGGCAAGCTTAGGGGAAATCACATCGTTGCCTGGCTTCTGGTTGGTGAATTGATGTTGATATCAAGATGTGAAGTACTCATGACCTGTTGTCCATGTTGGGATGCACTGAGGCAGGAGCCTCTGGAGCCCAGAGTGTGCACCTGAAGGCCTTTCAAATAAATACCACCTTTTTTCCTTTATTCCTGTCTGGGCTCTGTTTCTAGGTAGCCATTTAAGGCATCAGCACAGGGAGGAGAGAGGCAGCAGAGCCCAGGGCAGGTGAGAGCAGGGACCTGGCAGGGACAGCCCCGCACGCAGGGCAGTGCCTGTGGAACCATCACTGCTCTGCAATCTGGGCTCACACCACTGCTGCTCACAGCTTCCTTCTCCATGTCTCAACACTGGGGTTTTGCATCAATTCTTGCTAATTAATGCAAATCATCTTTTTCCCTGTAAGTTCAGAGAAAAATCAGGTGAACCAGGGAACCTGATACAGCAGTGCCAGAAACAGTGACCCAGTTCTGTGTGAGAGGGAAGCTGAGATGCAGGGGAAAAGGTCCCACAGAGCATGGGGCCTGTGACATCTCCTGCACCCACAGCCCAACCTCCCAGCGAGTTTCAGTGAGTGCAGAGTGCAACGTGAAAAAAAAATTCAGGCATGAAAGAACTGGAGCCTATTCATGGCACTCCCAGTGCTGCACGTTTTTCCTTCCTCAAGTTAACACAAAAGCATGGAATTGATCTCTCTGAGCCAAACATCTCCTGTGACAAATACAAAGCTACAATAAAATGTCTGGCAGTTCACTCTCCTCCAGCTCAACGTAAGAACTCAAATCACCTGGGACACTCAAGCTGAGAGCTAAAGCACAAGGAGATGACGTGCACTTAGAAGGGCCAGTCTGAGGCTACAGAGGGTTGGTTATTTCCTATTTCCTCTCTTGTGAAGATTCTTACACTTGCCTACTCCAGAAAATACAGCATGGAGTTTACTTTAGGAAGATGTTTGGTGTTCCCTGCAAATAGCCTAAAAGAGCAGCACCATTAGAGTTCTGTCACTCGCTTTAGCTGTAGCCTTGTAAAAAATTAAATCATCCACATTCCCTTTTGTGACATCTAAGTCTTCAATATCAAAGCAAGAGCCTTTTAGAATATAAAGCAATGTTTCAGACATCACAGCTTGATACAATATTTGGATTTTTTCTTGTGATGGCATCTGTGTATTTACAAACTGGCAATGCACCACAGCTCCCAAGGGAGCAAAACTTATTTCCTCAACTAATCTCTTTACTGAGAGAGCAGTGGAGATCTCAGCAAATATGCTGAGCTATAAAAGCTTTTGTCCCTGGGACAAAGCACATCCAACCCTGACACACAAAACTCATTAGACAGAGGTGAGGGAATCGGCCCCGCTGGCTCCCACAGTAAGAATCCCAGAATCCCAGGGTGGTTTGGTTTGGAAGGGACCTTAAATCCCATCCAGTGCCACCCCTGCCATGGCAGGGACACCTCCCACTGCCCCAGGCTGCTCCCAGCCCCAGTGTCCAGCCTGGCCTCGGGCACTGCCAGGGATCCAGGGGCAGCCACAGCTGCTCTGGGCACCCTGTGCCAGGGCCTGCCCACCCTCCCAGGGAACAATTCCTTCCTCATATCCCAACTAACCTTTCCCTCTAGCAGTGGAAAGCCATTCCCTGTATCCTGTCAGCACATAACCCTTGCAAAAGTCCCTCTGCATCTTTCTTGGGGGCCTCCTTCATGTACTGAAAAGCTGCAGCAAGTTCACCCCGGAATGTTTCAAGTCCAGGCCTGCACTCAAAATCCCATCCTTTAAACACATCCCAGGCACTGTGGGATACAAAAGCATCTGGACAGAGCCTTCTGCTCCTCACCAGAAGCTCAGAGAACCACAGCTGGAAGTTGCAGATGCTTTTATCAGAGCCCAGGCATCAAAGAAGCTCTGCTCAACTTCATCACTGGAATAAACTGACAACGTGAAATTCCTTTATCCCAGCAGAGAAGCTCTGAGCAAAGCATGTAAATATAAAATGAAGAAAAACTGATCCTCCATACAGGCTAATTAACTCATGTAAGGCAATGTCTATCAGGCAACAGCAAATGTGAATTCCAGAAACCTGAGGCTGAATCTCTGCATCCTCTGCTCAGCTCCATCTCATATTGATGTCACAAGAAATTCTGATAAATAAGAGATTCAGCACCTGGCTTTTAATCTGAAGTTCAGAAATCCACAGTTACTTCTCCAAAGGAGCTGCTCCAGATCTGACTGTGAGGCAATTCCAAGCAGAAAGCCTGAATTGCAGGGGTGCAAACCCCAAGAGGGAATTTATGGGAACATCGAGGAATGGCTGAGTGCAGAGCACTGCATCGCTGGCTGCAGCTGGCAGCACCAGAGCTGACTGCAAACACCATTCCCATTCCACATCTGCTGCTGCTCTGTCCTAAGCAATGATCCCTGGGGAGTTCACAGACTGAGCAGAGTACAGCCCTGAATTCAGATGTGTGCTTGGAATGAGAGTGCTTGGACAGAAAAATCAACTAAGGCTGGAAACTGCTGCTGGCCCTGTTCCTCTGCTGGATCCGAGCCAAAGCCACACCTAAAGGTCAGCACAGTGCTGGGAGCTCTGCTTTAGGGGAGACATCCAGGGTAAGGATCACCTGGCAGCTGCAGGGAGCTTCCAGAAAGACTCCAAATGTTAGGAGCAGCCAGGTGCTTTCTACTGACAGAGGTCACACCAAGAACCAAAAATTAAGGAAAAATGAGAACGGCATAGAAAAATGAAAGTAAGATGCTGAGAATTGCAGTTCTGGGCTCTTTCCAGTCCTTCTCACCTGCCCTGTATGTGGCATTTTCTCCAGGAACATCCTGTTAAGAATCAGAGACTCTGAGTATTCACAATTTCCCCAGATTTCTGCACCCAGAGGTGCAGCTGAGTTTCACTGAGACCTTTTCCAGGAGGAGCCTCTGCTGAGAGTTTTTGGGGAGGAGCCTTGGGTGAGTGTCTGTCCCTGAAGTGTGCTGGGTGCAGACCCCTCAGCTACACTCACCCACTCCTCCAGGAGCCTTTCCCTTGCCCCTGAGGCAGCCCGGCCCTCCAGAGATCTGAGCCTCTCTCAGGCCTGGTCCAGGCCCCATTTGGCTCTCCTGTCCAGTTCAAACACCTTTCCCAGTCCAGTAATCCCAGTCAGACCCAACATGGGGACAGCTATGGACATTCCAAGCCCTGACATCCTCAGAGCCCTCTCCTCTCCCCTGAGCAGCTCTGTCCTCCCTGACTAACCACAGCAGGCAGCCCTATAAAATCACAGAGATATTTTATCATATAAAATAAGAGAGGCAGATTCCTTACACCACGTTTGCCAAATCTCTCATCTGTCCCACAATTGTTAAGTATGAGTTGCTCGTTCAACTCAGTCTGGATTTTTATCCTCCATGTTCTCCCAGGTTCCCTTTGTACTCCTGATTTCTGTACCACATCATTACCCACAGCCACCACTTGCTGTTAAACAGATGCTGCTTTTTACGCCTGCAGCAGAACTGACCTCTAGATGTGGGTGTGCTTTGTTTTTAAAGCATTTCTTTCCCTCTGAATGAAAATCACCAAATTAAAGCCAGGTATTTCTTTACCCCTTTTCAGAGTGTAACAGAATGCAAAAACATAAATCAAAGTATGTTTAAACACCTTTTCCAAATCACACAAAAACCCATCCATCTTGCTAGCAACTGAGAGCTTTTCCTACACACTGAACACAGCAGATGTTAAAAAGCTGTTTAATCTTCTTTAGAGCACTTTAGGTAAAAAGCTGTGGCTTTCAAATATGTACAAAGAAGGTCAGAAAAGCAAAATGCCTTGAAAGGGTTTTGCTCAGGGACCATGGGATCTGAAGTGACCTCTGTAATTTCTTGAGTTCCCCAATTTCATTATTATCAAGGCCTCTTTCCTTTTTGATGTTTTAAGTATGCTGAAGGTGGGTGTTGCTGGGTGGGGGTTGTAACTAAACCTTTTAAGCATTTTTGATTTATTCTCCTTTCAAGGTTAGTGTACCTGAGGCTGAAGTTAATGACTGGAGAGCCACTGAAGTGGTGATTTACCACAGTCACCTTCCCATCCCCACCACAAGGATGGTTTTACAGTTTCTCCTGGATGTTCACAAAAATAAATAGATAAACAAAGTTGCAGCTCTCAACATCTCAAACCATACAACTTTTTTGTAAAGTTACTGCTGCTAGAAAGGTTCCTCTTGCTTTACAAAAGGGTCCTGCATCTCTGCACTGGTTTATTCCCATGGACACTGCCAACATCTGAGCCCAATCCTTAAGAACCTGATCCCCTTTGAAAGCGGCACTGCTCTACCTCTCCTACCCTCAGTGTTCCACCAAACACCAAAGCAAGTTTATAGCAGGGCCCACAAATCACTCCTGTTCCTCTTACAGGCTGTCATCTCTCCTGGTAGGATGTATGGCTGTCAGTGGTTATTACTCACATCCTGAATAACACAGACCATTTTCCATAAGCACACACACCAACCTCTTAAATCCAACTTATGCCACAGATGCCTTCCTTGATGCAATTCAGTTCATCTCTGCCACACTGGAAAAAAAAAAATCAATGATTCATCCAATTTCAATTCAGTCATTGATCCAAAGAAATGCTAACTTCCTGTGTTTATTCCTCCACTTACAGTTTAAAACCACTGAGATCTTTTTTTTTTTTTTTTTTCTTTTTGGAAGGGAAGGTTCTCCCTGNGGAAGGGAAGGTTCCCCCTGTTTAATTCTCTCTAATATTATATTGTAGCTTGACTTGAAAGAAAGAGATCAGAAAAATGTTTTGCATAAAAGGTGAAGGAAAGTGTAGAATAGAACACGAGGAACAGCTGGAAAATGGGACAAAGCCAGAGCTAAGGGAAAGCTCCTGCACACCTGCACTGCACGGACAGAGCAAGGGCTCAATGCAGCGAGGCTAGAAAGAAAGTGTAATCTCTCACAGGCCCTGGATGAGACCTCCCTGCACAGCCCTGGGGGAGGCTGTGCTTGTTCTGAGTATTTTCTGCAGCACACGCTGTCCCTGGGTTCCCTGCCTGTCCCTGGGTTCCCCGGCTGTCCCTGGGTTCCCCGGCTGTCCCTGGATTCCCTGCCTGTCCCTGGGTTCCCTGGCTGTCCCTGGGTTCCCTGCCTGTCCCTGGGTTCCCCGGCTGTCCCTGGGTTCCCCGGCTGTCCCTGGATTCCCTGCCTGTCCCTGGGTTCCCCGGCTGTCCCTGGATTCCCTGGCTGTCCCTGGCTGTCCCTGGGTTCCCTGGCTGTCCCTGGGTTCCCTGCCCAGCACTGAGGACAGAGGGACAGCAGGGTGGCAGCTTCCTGTGCCTGCAGCGCTGGCTCGGGGCCAGCCTGGGCACTGGTGTGGTTTGTGCTTTCATCAGGAACATGCACTAATCCTTGTCCTCCCCTTCCCTCCACAGCAGGACCCCTGCCCAGCCCAGGGTTCAGCTCTCCTGCAGGACAACCCTCACACGCTCCTCTCTGTCCCTGTCACCCACACTCTGCTGTGTCCTGACTGCCCAGGACACGGGCTGAGCCCTCAGAGTGGGACCTGCCCTAGCAGCTGCCCAAGGCCAGCTCCGACTCCAGATGTGCTCAGCAAAGAGCTCCTGGCAGCTGGAGATGCCTCGGGAGCTGTCTGGGAGAGGCAAGGCTGGATTTCTCCATGGAGGGGCACACAGTGCCTGGGGAAGGGCACAGCACCTTCACTCACAGATTTCTCACCCCACTGCTGCAGCCAGGAGCCTTTGGCACCATCAGCTCTGGGTTTTTCAGAGCCTCACTCAAGCCAACAAACCATCAAAAGTTTGCTCCACAAAAGTTACAATTAATTATTTTCAGCACTGAAAGGGACAATCATGTGAATACTGGTGCACTTGACAGCTTACTCGTGTAAGTCAATTTAAATAATTTATTAGAACCAGGCCCAAAAGCTAAGTTTTCTAAAAAAAAAAAAAGTATTTGTTTCCCTACATCTGCTCAATAAAACAATAACAGAGGTATTGTGATTGCTGGCAGCTCCTCCAAGAAATAATTAAGGAAACATGGAAGAAGCTGCCTTTCAAGACTCATCCTCTATTCACCTGGCTCCTCCTTCCGATCTGTCAGCATCCAGCTGAAATTAATTCTAAAGGGGTACACAGAGATCTATTGCACTAATTGGCAATTGAACAGGGAAATAAGGGGAGTCTGACACACTCTGAAATCCAGACCCACTCCAAAGCCAAGGCAGGTTAACAATGGCTCTTATTTTCAACTTTTCCTTGCGCTCTCCAGTTTGCAACTTGAACATGAAGAACATTTCTCCCCCCATCGTTGCAAAGAAAGAAATAATTGAGTCAACCTTTTATCCCAGCACTTGCCCCAGCTTCCAAAACCCAGCAGCCAGCTCTGGGTCAGCAGGTCTGTGCTCACTCACTGATGTCATGTATCCAAAATAGCTCACCTCGATTAAGAGAGCACAGAAGGCTTTGGGCTGCAAAAGGCAGCCCCACACCCACAGCTGTGAGGGAGCTCTAGTGAAACCATGACAAATTGTGCTTTTATTTACATTAAAGGCTGCCCCAGTGGTGCTCAGGTGATGACTTTATTGGCACTGTTGGAGCTTTTTGAGCAGCAGAGCCCTCTCCAAGCCTGAGGAGGTAAAGAGGTTATTCCTGCAGCTCTGTACCATCTGCTTTGATGTAGGTTTGCAATGGTACTGAGAGCAGATTGAGAAGTGTTGAAGATTTCATAAATGTAAAGAATGATGGGCTTTAGAGTCCTGGAGTTGGAGTATCCATGACAACTCTGCTGTGCCAAGGGACTTCCAGTCATCAACTAAGAAAGTCACTTAAAGCCTGGTTTTGTAAGATGCAGCAAGGGCCTGGTGGGATTTTTCTCTTAATCCCTAAAGACTTCCCTGCCTCCAGCTGTACTGGGAGACAACATCCACAGCTGTGGGGTTCCTCATTTCAGCTGGCCCCAAGAGTAGTCACAGCTTAAAGAAGATCTACCTAGAAAATTGTTCCCAGAAGGAAGCCCCAGTAATCCACTTAGTTTTGAAAACCAAAAATACAAAAACCCCCAAACCATGCACAAACTCCCTGCTTAAATCTGTTTCCAGTGTTATACCTGAAGAGCTCACCCAGTTCAGAGCCCCAGGGGACATAAGCCCTGATTATCCCAGGCACAGCACATCCCACCTGAGCCCACCAATACACATCCATTCCCCAGTGCTTTTCCTGGCCAAGTGCTGTGAGCTGAGTGCTGGGGCAATAGCTGCTGTTTTCCATTCAGTTCTTTCCCTAAAGAATTGCTCTTTATTCTGTCTCAGTAGATGATGAGCATTTAGAGGCACATCTGAAAGCACTTCCCTTGCAAACGCTCGGTGACACAAGCATAGGCCAGATGACAACTTTTCAACTTTGATCCATAACTAATTCTGTTTTCCAGAGTGACCTCAGAGCACAAGCCTCTGCTCCAGCCAACTCCAGCTGCTGTTGCTGCTTGTTCCTCTCAAAGAATGAACAGAAGTGGCCTCTTCCCCTCCTTGTTTCCCAACAGTGAACATTAAAGGGTAGCATGCAGCCTTTCTGTGATTAACTGATTTGGCCACACACATTATTCATGAGCACTTGAGGTTTTAATTATAAAACTCGACCCTTATGTGCTGTAGGACTGTCAGCTGTCTGGGAGGTTCAATGCCAGACTGTTCAAGATTCCCAGTTTCCAAGCCCCTAACCCAACACTGAAGTATTTACTAAATTCAGCACTTCCAAGTCCCACTGAAGCCTGTGGAACCAAGTGTTCACATCCTAAATTTAGACATAGCACAGGTGCTCTGAGATTCAGGCAGACTTTCCAATGCCTTAGAGATCCAAGTTTTTCAGGATTTTGTTAAAAGGCTCCCGAGAGCTCCAAGTCTCCCTGCCCTGACCCTCACTCCATGCCTTGCACACACAAAGGCCACACAGCCCTGAGGAGAGGACAACTGGGACAGTGTCCAGCTCTGCTCCCCCAAAAGCAATGCTCCTTCCATGGGGACCAAGGGACTTCATCTGGGGAGACACAAAATTATTCTGGGCAGGAATCTGAAAGTAATGTCACAGAGTGGGCCAGGCTGGAGGGGACCCCAGAGGGTCCCTGGGGGCACCTCACTGCTCAGGCAGGGCCACCCCAGAGCACAGGGCACAGCAGTGTGTCCATGTGGCTCTGCAATATCCCCGCTGAGGGAGACTCCAGCCCCTCCCTGGGCAGCCTGTTCAGGGCTGGGCACTGCCCAGGGCAGGAGTTGTGCCTCCTGTGCAGGGAATTGCTGGGCTCAGTCCCTGCCCGTGGCTCTGGTGCCACTGCTGGGCCCCCGGAGCAGAGTCTGGCTCCAAAGGTGACCAAGGTCACACCAGGAGTGGCACAGCAAGGCTCCTGCTAAGTGAGCACCATCACACGGGGAAACAGGGAGCCCTTGAAATGCAGGTACCCAGGGGCAGCAGGGATAAAAGCCCCAGGAAACCAGACTGGGCATGCCCTCTGCTCATTAGTGATACAAATGTGCTGGTCACCTTTGGGAAGGTTAACTAGTTTATTGATGGAAAACAACAACTGAGAACTGGAGCCCGAGATAAGCCCAAAACCCCAAACAGACAAAGGGAACAGCATGCACCACACTGGGGGCTCTGTCAGCCTCGAAGAGTTACCTGAGGAGGAGCTCACCTCTCCCTGGGAGAGTCCTTTTATAGCCTCCAAGAGGATCAGGAATGCATCCATCAGGAGGGCTTGTTTGGAGGGGTTGGGATTGGTCTGTCTCTGGGAAAAGCGAGGCTCACTCTCTTGGGAAATTTTAAAAGGTTTAATAAAAGGACAATAGGAGACAGAAATAAAGCAAAGGGTTAAAAGGGCAGGGTGCTCGGCATGCTGCCAGGGACACACCTTGCCCCAGAAAATGCTCTCTTTAAATGTATCAGCATGTTGTGTATTCACAGACTCTCATGCATGATTCAAATATTCCTTTTTTTGGTGCTCTTTCGGTTTCAAGCCTCCCTCATCCTGCCCTTACCTCCTATCTGCAGGTCTGTTTAGAAGTCTCAAAATTCCTGTGGTCCTGTCCTGCAGACTCAGCCTTTGGATATCCTGTGCTCCACTTCCTGATCAATAGTTCTTCCTTTGGTGTTCTGGAGCCTGCCACCGCTGTCTTCATCCAGACAATCCAACAATGTGGGGAATTTTCTTGATTATCTTAGTTATTACAAAAGAAGCATTTTACATATCATGCTATGATCTTAAGAAAGATACATATCCCACTACTATTTCTAAGAAACTATACTTGTGCAGTAAAGTTTTCTAACATCACATATATTGTTGGAAAAATGTGACCCTAATTCTAGGGCTTGTCCACAAAATGACTCCATGTTCATAGGTTTTTCAGAAGGCTTTTTATTATCAAGATATTATCAAGAACAGATCTTTTCTCTCTCCAGCTGGAGGTCATCTCTGAGTCTGTGTCTGTCTGTGTCTCCAGCACAGTCTCACAAAATATGAAAACAAAACGAAGACAGAGCTCTTTCATTGGTCAAGGAAATCTTTCATATTTACATTCTTTCATATTTACAAGTCAAGGATTTCTCCTGAGAGGCTACGAATGTTCCCTTTAGAAATGAAGTTAAATATTACAATTGAAGACAAGTTAAAAAAGGAATTGCTTTCCCCAGCTTTGTGCTGTGATCTCTCTACGATCCACCAAGGAGTCAGCACCACAATATACAGCATCCATTTTAATATGTGTGAAAAGCCAATATTACAATATGTATTTATAACAGTCTCCACGGCACATTCCTGACCAACAACTGGGCCAGCTCGTGGCGTGGCTGGTTGTTGGTGTGCTCCCATGGGTGATGTAATGGGTGATGGAATCCCTCCCTGGCACTGTCCTTCTAGATGGTTCCATCACTGCCCTCCCCAAGTATGGCCCCAGTTGGTGTTCACACTGAAACCTTACACCCATACAATGGTGCAGCTCAACTTCATTAACCTCTAGGAACAACTAACAAACCATAGAAGTCTCAGCCCCAATACAACTCTAGTAACGTTTCAACCAACAACCCCCAACTGACCCCAAACATTTATATCAGTTAGCTCTGGGTAACGGGTAAGAGGTTAATTAAGAGGTTAATTAACCACCCAGCAACGCAGCCTGGCCTGCTCGAGATACATCCAAACCCAGAGAGGAGCAGCATAGCAGCAGCACCTGGCACACAATGTACAGGGCTGATCTCCAAATGATTTATTGACTCATTTATGCTTCTTTTGTCACTGAAGTTACCAAATTTTTATGCTGTCCATGGCCAGCACAAAACCCAAACTCACCAACCCAAGCCCACCCAACAAAAGAGTTTCCCAAAAGCTTGGAGGTTGCTGCTATTTGCAATCCCGAGGTTCTGCAGTTCAGGGGCAGCTTTTGACATCAAAAATGCATTATGGAAATCTGGTTCACAAGCAGATGGCACTAGAAAGACTGCATCCCTACCAAATCTAATTTGATCAGCATTTTTATAGAGAGGTCTCCATATTTTGGACAAAATACTGCAAAAAAAAAAGTTGATAGGTTTTTGCCTTGCTGAAAAACAAACCATGGGCTCAGGTAGATTTGAGAAGTTCTCTCTATTGAGAAAGAGAGAGAACTTCTCTCTTTCCACACTTCTCCAGTTACAAATTAATAAAAAAGCAAAGAAAACTTAATGAAAAGCAGATGCAAAAATATTTTTAAAAAATTTAAACCCTTCTGTGAAGTTGAAGATTATCTTGGAACATAGTTTTTAACTAATAAGCTCTTAGAGCTCAAATAGTATTTTTAAATAAACCTTCTAATTTCAAATTGTTATGACTTCAGGGAATTTTCTAACTGGGATCCAGGTAGTTTTAAGTGGAAGTAAAAAGGCAAAGAAAATGATAACAGAAATTAATTAAGGGAATTAAACAGAGTCAACTGATTCCTTTCATGTTCAAAGTAATGCAAGGTCTATATTCAACAAATGGGAAGGTAAATCAGAAAATTCCCTTTATGTCCACTCCTTAAATCTGTACCTAATTGATTTCATGCACTTCACATCTTTATGAGCTTACAGTTAACAACATGTTAATATAAATAAAAGACACGACTCCAGTAATGGCTTCACTAAAACTAAAATACAATGGGAGTGCTGTAAGTGATCTTTCTTGCTGACAATATTGAATTTATATTAAATATAGAAGACAGTTATATAGATCTACTGGGATGTGCTCCTGCAGAGGATTTCAGACAACTGGGGAAATATAGAGACCTATCAGAGAGACCTGAGTTTCTCCAGTTCATTGTGGGTTCTCTGAGAACATGGGGTTAACTGAAAGGAGGGAAGAGCAGAGATGTGGCTCTTCAGGGCAGCAGAAGCCCTTAGTCCCTAGCCAGGAGCAGGGAACCCTCGAGAGAAGGTACCCAGTGCCAGGTAACTGTTCCAATCCTTGGCAATCCTGCTGGTTTGCAAGCTGAAGTTGTTCAAGTTGCTTTGAAAAGATGGGTTTTATAATCATTTTTATCTGCTCATGTTCTGAGCAGACACAAGTGGTTGTCAGTCCTGTCCTGCTGCAGACCTGGGAGGCACCCAGGCACTGGGTTCCTCCTAGGACATGTTTTTGGGACTTCTCACACACCTCCCACAGCTGCAGCAACTGGGACAGCTCTAACACACAATCAGAGCTGCCCAATTCACAATTAAAAATCCATTTTACATCACAAGAGTAGATTTCTTTCATTCAAGATGAAATCAGAAGAAATATTTGTTTTTCCAGAAATCTCAGGATTGACAGTTCCAGCTGTCCCCTTCCACAAGGTCTATGCACTAAACTGCTCAACTTTCTTGTGCCCAGTTATGATGCCTGAACTTTGAAATATCAGAGCACCAGCCACGTTATCAGTACTGAATCCTGACAGGAATATCTAAGCCACTCCATCTCCTCCTGCCTCACCACAAAGATTGCCTGCTCGAGGTGTCACTCCTTGTCTCTTTGGTTTAGTTTTAGACAAGCCATTGGTCAGGTGTCCCTCTGAGCTATTGACTACCCAGGCTGAAAGATCTCCTGTCAGACACCAGCCTCCTCCCTGCATTTATTTCACACCTCTCTACTTCCACCTCGCTTCTATCTAGAATATTGTTCTTCAAACATTTAAAAATTCCTCTCTCTGTCACCTTCCACACCTTATAGTGATTTTCCTTATTAATCAAATCCCCCAAGCTCCTGTTCCTTTCCAGAGAAGCTACTCTTGTCTGGCCATCTCCTCCACTCCAGTAACTTCACAGTGACCAGAATGTCATTTGTTTTGGGTGCACAACGTTGCTACTTCCTAGGGAAGCAGAGCCCAGCGGGGCCAGCTGGATCCAGGTCTGGCACCTTCCACCAGCCCTGGAGGTGAGGTGTGGGCCTTGCCAGGCAGCCACAGCTGTCTGGGGACGGGGAGGGTCAGGGCTTGGTGTCTGAGAGCTCGGCTCACACCCAGCTGCCCCTCTGGTTTCTGCTCCCAGCCCCAGTGCTCCCCCCTGGGTAAGGAACATTTACACCACGCAGAAGTTTCCTCTGGCAGCCAGACAGCATCAGCTTTACACACAGGAGCTCCTGGAGACATCAAGGAAAGAGCAAAGACTTCAACAGGAAAGAAGGATAAAGAGGAAGTCACCCTGCCTGTCCTCTCCTATCCCCTGCAGCCTTGCTGCGGATGGAAGGGAGCCTGGGATTTGCAATAATTGCCTCTGCAAACCTGTTCCTTTCTTTTTGGGGGTGGATTTATGTCCCTGGGCTCAGACACTCCTCACACATTCCATCTACAATTCAGCTTTCAGCACGTGGTTTACATTTCCAATGGCTCCATCCAGGATGTGTCTCAAATGCAATAACCAGGAATTCTGCATGCACAATAAAATCCAAATGTGCTCACAGATCACAGGGCTGAGCAAGAACGAATGAATGAGACACTGAGTGTCAGTAAGGAAAACAAAAATCCAGGCAATAATGGAAGGGGAAATAACAACGAACTCAAACTAAACAAACTTTAATGTACAGATGTTCTTATGTTCAAAAAACAAAGCCTATATTTAACAAGTTCATAGGCAAATCAAGTTTCATATATTTATTTAATATATTTCATATACATCTCTTTATTTTACTGTTGCCTACACACTAAAGTATTTTGCTTCAAGAAATAAATTCCCTTTAAAAAGAGATATTTCTCAGTGTTACTGTAAAAAGCATTTTCCTCAAGTTTGTAGAATTTTTGGTAGGCAACTCTTAATCTTGAGTAAGAGTGCTAAGAAAGTGAGAAGAGACAAGAGCCCTGTGCCCAAGCTTTCGAGCAGGGGCTGAAGCACCCTCGTGGCTCAGCCTGGGCTGTGCTGCTGTGCCCTCACAGCCAGTGCCACTGCTCTGGCACTTCACTGCCCACTCCAGCTGACTCCCCCACCCTTCAGCTCACTCTGTTCTCTCCGAAGAGGCCCTGCACATGCTGGCTTCTCTTGCTCTCTGTGAAAAGCACTGTGAAGCACTAGGAAAGTATCTGTTCTGTGCAGAAGTTCACCGGGTTTTCCTCTTGACCCAGATCCTGGAGCCATTTCAGTTTCCAGTTGTCATGAGCTGAAATTCCACATTCTTGTTCGTGTACTTTCTTAAGCTGTTTAAAAAAACCCAACAACCCCAACATATCACATGAAGCAAAATACTCTCCCTTTCACATACCCATCCCACGACCTCTGGAATGCAGCTTTCTCCAGAGCACACTGGAAGAGCTTCCCACATTTATTTTACCATATGAATTCGTTCAAACGTTCTTGCTAAATGGTGAAGAAAACTTTCCTACACTTGGAAAGTAAAGGTAAGTGTGAGATGGTGGCAAAAAACAGGAGTGTGAAAAAGTCACTGCTCCCAACAATATTCAGCAGTGTCCTTAGGGGTTTTGGAAAGCAAACTTGGCAACAAGAGCAATGCTGAAAGCGCTATCACTCAATAGCTGACTGAAATAAATGCTGGTTTCTGCTGCTATGAGCCAGCTGGGTTTATCCTTGTCAGGAATATCACACATGGTTGGCTCACAGTCTATTACAGAGGGGCAATGACTCAAACCAGGGCTCTCAGGGGCCAGCCTGTGCCGTCTGTAACACTGAGTGCCAAACAGAAGATTTGCTCTGCAGATGTGTAATTAACATGAAAAATTAATTTTCAAACAAAATACCATTGTTAAACCAGCTCTAGTTCCTTCTCCTTATGTAAATGTGGAGTTCTGCTTCGTTATAAACCAGTACAACAGAAAGTTGTCCCCAAAAATCCATCCTCTCCCCTCCATTCAGAAACAAATAGCTCAGCCCTCAGTGGAAGTGAGGCTCTCAATTCATCATGATTTCAATTCCTCAGTACCAGTTTCAGTATGGCAAAAGAGGGGAGAGGTTCAGAGAGGCAAAAATAAAACTCCTTTTTCCTGCTGGTTCATTCCCAAGCCCAGGAGAACAAGCAAGCACTGGTGGAAGGGATGAGGGGAGGTTGTGCTGCTGAGGGTTCTGTGGCACTGCAGTTTGGGCCAGGGTGTCTTGGGCAAGCCTGGAGCTGTCCTCACCCCCCCTCACTGCCCTGGGAGCTTTGGCCTGACCTGCCCAAGCCAAACAGCTGAGCTGAGGGTCCCACACACCCCCTGTGGGGCTGCTCTTTTAGGGCATCTCTGGCTGTGTCTCGTGTCTTTGTGCAAAGCCCATCTGCACGAGACACTTCTCTCCTTTGCAGAGCCATCAGTAAGTATCAATTCCTTCCACTGGGCTGTGGAACTGCTTTCTACTCCTGGCCAGTGCCCTTCCACAGCAGGACCTGGGCCTTGACCTCCCTGTAGTGGGCTGACAACGTTGCCAAGCACAGATCAAACTGGCAGACCCATTTCCAGTGGAACTAAGCCCAGCCTGCCCACCCTGCCTCCCCAGGCTCACGGCTTGGCTATCAGCTTCAGTTTGACCTTCCAGAAAACAGCCCAGTGCAAATGCCTGCCGAGCCACATCTCAGGATATCACCATGGAGACAGACTAGTGAGGCTGAAACTCTGGTCAGACCAGCAACCAACATCTCCCTGTTGCAATTCCCATTTCCCAGCCCTGGCAAAGGTCCCTGCACCCTTTCACAAAGCTGCTGCAAAGTCACGTCTGAGGAAGCTGTGTGGTTGACACCTGTCTGAGGAGTGGACTCACTTACATGTGAGATCAAACTGAAAGAGCACAAAGAATAAATTCCAGAAGCAGGATGGTGTTATACCAGCCTTCTACCAACCAGCACACTGGAAATTGAGGCTCTTGCATTAAAAGTAGAGGGAAAATTTCAATGCAACATTTTAAATTACAAGTTTTTCTTCTCAAAAGTATCAAAGTATTGTGATCTCAACTGTTATTTCTGATGAAAAAATATGATCACCATTATTGTCATTATGAAATATTTTCGTTGTGGAAAAATGTGGTTTTTCCTTGTGGTTTCTCTTCCAATCTCTATTTAAAGCATTAAAGTGCCACCTTTCTGTTTACTGCATGAAAATTCTTTGTGTGTTTTTTTAAGTGTGGAAGAAGGAAAATCAAGCTAGCAGTAACCAAGACACTTCTAAAATAAACACAGACCTTCACAAAGTGCCCTACAGTCACAGACAGGATGTTCCCAGCAACGTTATTTCCACATTCATGCCACCTACCAGACTTCATTTATTATTGTACCTCCTGGAAGAACCAGGTTTATACACAGTTACACACAGTGAGTTGCCCAAAGTCAGAGAAACAGAAATAGGAAAAAGAGCACACAGAGAAGTAGGGCCAGGAGAAATCAGATCAGCAGCTCTGAGCATTAAAAGGGCAGGAAATATGAAAGCAGAGAAAAAGCTGATACTGCTGACACTCTTTTCCAGATTAAGCATATCTGGTACATCTGACTCTTGTTGTCAACTGGAATAAGAAGATATAAAAGGAAAGCAGATATGACACACATTTGTGTTATGGCACACACCGAGGGAAGGTTTTATCTGCTGCCTGGGTGCAGACAGAACACCTCCTTCTTCATGATCACTGTGAGGATTTCACGTTGCCTAAATCCTCCGATAATATCAGAACCTGTTTGGGGGGCTCAGAAATGATTCACTTGCAGGTAAGTAATTTGATCCAGGACAGCAGACAGCTGAGCAGCCTGGAGTCACTGGAACATTGGCTCCTGTACTGAAATCACTTGTTTTTAACTGGCTTCTGACTGCCATATTCCATTGCTTCAAAGACAGCCAGCCTACACCCCAGACACACCAGAGTAGCTACAAGGGCTCCCTTACAGACTTCTTGAATATATTTAGGACCTCTAAAAGGAATTCATCCTACAACAATGGATTCAGGAGACTAAAACTAATAACAATAACAATAATAATAACGAAAATAATAGACCCCCAAACCCTAGAGTTTTCCACTCATCACCAGCGGAAGGCAATAACAGTGCTGAGACAATCACCTCCCAGGCTGCCCTGCTTTCCCGAGGCACAAAACCTGCCTTCCTCACTCTTTTGCTCAGACCAGAAACAATGAGCAGATTGGCTGCAAAGCTCCACACTTGCTGTCCTCCTTACATTCCCTGGAAGTGTGTTGAACCAGGAGACCCCCAGGATCAGTCTGGAATGGCCTGAGTGGGCCAGCAACAGGCAGAGGTGACAGCATCCCTGCAGCTCTGTCAGTCAGAGCCTGGCACGCACCCCGACCCCAGTGTTTCACCAGACTGACAAGGCAGCACTCGAGTTCAATTTCCAGTTCAGCTATTAGGTGACGACAGGCTAATGGGGAAAATTTATACCAATTCCTGTGTAAGTGCTTTTAGATTCACAGAGAGATAAAAGCTAAGAAATTATTAGCACTACAAGAGATGGATGATCTTTGAATTGCGCTGCTTTTTTGCCTCAGTCTGTGTCCTTATAAAACTTCCCATATGCTAAAAGAAAGTCTTGGCACTCCTGAGAGCAGCATCAGCTCAGACAAGACTCAGTTTGCCTGCTCAGATTTCTGTGCCTTACCCTCCTCTCTAGTTCTCCTTCCAAATGCATTGCTAAAACACTCCACCCTTATCTCAGCATATTTACTTAAGCAATTTTGTCCTGCATATTAAATTTTTAGAAAATGGTTATTTTCCCTTTATAAACAGCACAGTAGCCTATGAAGATGCCAGTCAGGTTTTGACAGCCCCAGCTGCTTCAGTAAAGTAACCAAACTCATGGTTCTTACCAGTAGTCACCTTTGAGGAAGTGCCTGAAAGTTAAACAGGTTATGCTGAGCAACAGCAGAATGGTGATTAGATTTCTCATCCTCAGGTCTTCTGGGCTTATCTCCTCCCCAGCAGAAAACCCTTCCTTATTTGTATCACACCCAGAAAACACAGCAAACAGGACATGTGTGTGATTCTCTGGGAGACTTGCTTGAAAATCACAAATCAATGAAATTGGGAAGCTCCTCGTGCTCAGCCAAGGCAGGGACAGGGTGACAGAGAGAGAACAGGAGCCAGGTTTGTGCAGTGAGCTCTGGCACATCCCTGCAGCAGGACTGGGGAACATCTGGACAGTCAGTGAAGCCAAAAGTGTCCCTTGCCTTCTCCATCACATGCAGGATCCAGGAGTGAGGAATTCTGAGTTTTGAACAGGATTTCAAAGCTGGTACACACAAAATGTGCTCTACAGTGCTTCACCCCTCCCAGTCTTCTCTGGAAAGATCTCTCTCCTTGAGGACATCTGAGATTTTGTATGAACTTGCTTTTAACACGCATGGACCTGGATGAGGAACAAGTTTCAGGTGCAGTGAGTTAGAAAACCTTTGTGCACAGATAATGTCCCAAGAGCTGGGCAGCCTCTTGTCCCAGCTGCAGTTCTCAGCACAAACTCACTCTTGCACATATGGCAGCAGTACCATCTTAAAGGCCTAAAAAGAGAAATACAAACGAGATTTATGTTACCAACTGCCTCAGAGACACTGCAGAAACACAGGACCAAAACCTGCAGCTGTACAGTGAGAATCCAATACCCCTGGCATGCATCAAGTAAATGTCATATTTAATGGCATAATGCCAGAACTGATTTTTCCATATCACTAATGACTATTCCACTAAGTAGTTAATTAGGGAACCACAGGAAAAGCAATCCTTGACACAGCCCTGGCCAGCACTGAGGATCCTGTTCTTCATGCAGATCCCTTGGTGTTTAAGGTCCATCTTGGATTAACAGAAAAGGGAGAGATTCGTGCTGCAATCAAGGACAACTTGAAGTAAGCTCAGAAAAATCCCTCAGAACTGCAAAGAGCAAGATCCTTGCAGATGGCAGAAAGGTTATGTAAAAACACCACACTGAGGCTTCAAGAGAGGAAGTTGTACCTCAAATAAAAAGGCACCTGTACTAGTCCAGCAGGCTGACTGCACAGGCACTACAAACCAGGTCAAAACACTTCTGAGGAGCAGCTGCAAAAGCTGTAACATCTAATAATAAATCCTTTTTGACAAATGGCCGAGGTAGTAGCCTGCTAGAGAGTCTGCAGGGCCCGAGGATGATCAAGGGAGAAAAGGATCTTTCACACAAGATGAGCCCACAATAAAAAAGGTTGTATTTTTTCCTTTTCAGCTGGAAGTTGTCAGTGCTAGAAGTCTTTTTCCTCCTCAAGACAGTGGGAGCTGGTGGCCCTCGAAGACCTACATGAATTTGAAGTGCCAGTGGAAGAGTTTTAGCAAAGGTAGAAAGCACTGAGTGCCAAATCATGAGCAGAGAACAGAATTCAATCAGGAGTTTTCAATTCGTGCATAGAAAAGAGCTGAACTTCTAAATTTTGTATTTATTCATTATCCAATTTTGACCCCATGTTTAATCCTGCATGGGAGTTTTTAACCTGGCCTTTCTGGAAGGGCAGAAATATAACCCCCAAATAAATGCTCACAAGGAAACACCTCACTACAGTGTTTTGCTCTGTGCAGTAAAAAGAGCAATGCACAAAATGACAAAGGCACAAGACTTTCTCCAGGTGACTTGCACAGGTCTTCATTATGGAATCATCACAGCTTTTGGGATTGTCAAAATAGGCTAAAGAAGGCAGGTATGCAAATCCCTCCACAAAGGCTAAGTGGGTATCTGATAACTCCTTATTGGGCACCTCTGAAAATCTAATATTCCTTGCAAGTGGACCACTTTACTGATTCAAAATCTACCATTTTCTGTAACAAAACTCCAGAAGTTCACAGAGGTGCCCAGCTGGACATGGACACACTGGATTTCTCTCTCTGACTCTCACTCACCCCAGCCTGGGCATTTTCTAAAATAGTTTGGGTGAACCATCACGTGTAACACATCTCTCCCCACCAGGTACAGACTGGATTTAGTGACTCGGCTTAGGATGGAGATTTAACTTGAGCTCTGAATGAGTTTGGTTGGGAGTTCTCTCATCCATGTCCCTGCTCAACACCTTCGATTTCAGCAGAATAATGTGTTCTTAGAAGATTGTGTGTCAGCTCCTCGGCTCCAATTTTGTTCCTGCACTCTGCAATTGCAGCCAAATCCTGTGCCTGATTCTCTCTGTCAAGTGGTTGTAAAAGCACAAGTAACCATTAAACCAGCAAAAAGTTATAGCTACCCCTGCCAGTGGAACATAAATTAACTCCATTATCCCAGACTGTATTATAAACAGGTACTGCAGCACTCAGGCTATTTAATAAGATGATGTTTAATTATCTCACTGAGAGCTGTGAAGATAAATTCACATCTGTAATTAACACTGACTGAAGACAGAGCCTGTCCCTGTGAGCACAGCCTCACGGGGAGGCCTGAGGGGAGCAGCTCACCACAAGGACCATGTCAGGTCCATGGAATGGCTTGGATGGGAAGTGACCTTAGTGCCACCCAGTGCCACCCCTGCCATGGCAGGGACACCTCCCACTGTCCCAGGCTGCTCCCAGCCCCAGTGTCCAGCCTGGCCTTGGGCACTGGCAGGGATCCAGGGGCAGCCACAGCTGCTCTGGGCACCTGTGCCAGGGCCTGCCCTCCCTCCCAGGGAACAATTCCTTCCCAATATTCCATCTAAAACTGCTCTCATTCAGTTTGATGCCACTCTCCTTGCCCCTTCCCCCCGTGCCCCCTTTAAAAGCCTCTCTCCAGCTCTCTGAGAGCCCCTTCAGGTACTGAGCTGCCACAGTGAGGTGACCCCAGAGCCTCTGCTCCCCAGGACCCCTGTTCTCTCAGCCTGTCTCCCCAGCAGAGGGGCTCCAGCCCTCTGATCACCTCTGTGGCCTCCTCTGGACTCACTCTAATCACACACATTCTTGATTTGAACTAAACCAGCTGCTTCTCAGTTCACATGTACTGGATAAAAGTGAATTTACCTTCTCTTACATTTTGATACCAGTGTGCCTTGCAACCCTGGACATTTGAAGTAGAAAATCTGAGTTTTAGAAACTTGACTGCTATGATAAAACTTCCTGAGCTACTGTAACTTGCACCTAAGTTTTCAAATGATTTTCAAATATACAGCTGAGAGCAAAACACATTCATCTTCACCTCATCAGCTTGGAGAATGTCAAACAGAGCAGAATGGACACACTTCTCTTACATGCACAAGGACTTGGCTCACAATTAGAATTCATTTCCCAGTAAAATACATGAAAGCAAAGTTCCTTCAATAAAATACCTTCAGATCTCTAAAAGGTTGGAAGGCAGTTTAAATTCTCATGATGCAAGTGCACTTGAACTCAGTCCTTTCCATTCAACTCTGATCTATTTGCTTTTTTGCATTTCCCACAGGACACAGCACTCCAATTTTCCCTTGATGTCTGCCATTCCTGAAAGCCCAGAGGAAATTATAAGAATAGCCTAATACAGATGAAAAATGAAGCAATCAATAGGCTCTAAAATGGAAAATTGCATACATGTATATTATATTAACAACACAGAAATACATCTTCCAGGAGACTGTACAGTAATTGTTGCAAAAATAAATCACACCCAAAAAGGGCTTATTAATGTTATGGGAAATAATGTTGCTTTTAATGCAATTTTTCCTGATGGCTTGCTAATTTACTTTTGAGTATGCTGTAATTAGTAGCCTTTGCTGCAATTTAGGTTAAAAAAAGAAAAATCTGAGACTATGTAGGTCAACACTGATATTGTTTATGATTCTAAAATGGAAAAGAAATCCTGGGGGATTCTAAAGGCTGCTTTCCCAACTATTGTGGATTCCCAGCTATGCAAACCCTTAATTATGGGAGGAAGGCAGAATTGGAGATGCTAATTAATATTTCAGTATTGGGAAAGAGGGCAGAATACCCACAACAGCCTCAACATTTACCAAATGCATTTTGAGCAATTCTTAGTTTGGTGGTTTTTGTCAGTGTTGTTTGACAGCACCACCAGAATGACAAACAATGGAGCACAAGACAAAGGTTATGGCTGTCCCTGTTATTCTTTCATAGCAGAGGCACAAATCTGGCCATTTATCTCAAGGTTCACATCCTCAGTTTACTTAAGGGAAAGCCTCTGCTGATTCACAAAGACAAGACACATCCTGCTTTTTCCACCCACAGCTCAGATGTGTGCCTGAGGCCTCAAAACAGGAGCTGCACCCCTGGACAATTCTCAGAGAGACAAATTAATCCACCAGATTTTATGAACAATATATTCAGCTGCCTTCAGTCAAAACCAGAACTGTCTAATTTGTCCTTTCAAGCACAGCCCCAAGTGACAGTTTGAAGCATTACAGCAAACATGCCCTTCACTAATGAAGCAATAGGTTTTTAAATCTCTACACAGGTCTAATATGCTAATGTCAGATAGAAATATATCATTATAAATAATATTATCCTCTATTCACTTGATATGTCCTCAAACAGGATCTCTCAAGCTTCCCCTTGTCTATATATCCTCTTAAGAAGAAGATTAATTTTCATGCTTGTTCACAAGCGAGTCACCGAGTCTATGCAATGAGTGTAATCCAAATACATCCAAAGAATGTCTCTTTTTTAACCCAGGAGACATCCTCTCCAGAGGCCAAAGAAACCCTTGTGGAGAAGAAAAAACATGTGTAACCTCCTTCGCTTCCTAAAATATTTCTCCATCCGGACTCCAGGAGATGAATCTGCTGTGTCACAGTAAATTATTGTATACACTGTGGATACAGGACAGTGATGTGTCTCCCTGGGGACTGAAGAGGAAGCAAAAGAAAATTATGTAAAGTTCTTACTCTTCGATAGCACATAAACAGCAGGAGAATCATGGAATATCCTGACTAGGAAAGGACCCCCAGGGATCACCCAGTGCAGCCCCAGCCCTGCCCAGATCCCCCAACAACCCCACCCTGTCCATCCCTGGCAGTGCTGCCCAAACGCTCCTGGAGCTCTGGCAGCCTCGGGGCTGTGCCCATTCCCTGGGGAGCCTGGGCAGTGCCCAGCACCCTCTGGGGGAAGAACCTTTCCTGATACCCAACCTGACCCTCCCTGGCCCAGCTCCAGCCCTTCCCTGGGCCCTGTCCCTGTCACAGATGCAGAGATAGGAGCTGCCCCTCAGGAGGAAGCCACAGGCTGTAAATTGGCTCTCCTGTGGCTCTGTACACCACTGACATTTCAGTAGGTTGCTGAAGACATTGGGGGTCATCACCCTTGCTGTCCCCCTCAGAGCCTGACAGAACTGCAGCTCCCTCACCACAGAATATGCTGCTTTTTAGCCCTCATTTGTGCTCTTTTCTCTGTGTACCTGAGCACAAGGATCTGTGTCTATGAGCAGCTCTAACACAAAGCACACGGGAACCTCTGACATCACTGAGAGGATCCTTCTCGGAGGAGCTGCTCAGGTAAGAGCCAGAGGCTGGTGCAGACCTACATCCCAGCAGCCCCAGCCCCGTGTACCTGCTGAACTGCAGGTGTTTGTTCTTCCCTTGTCCCTGCAGTGCTGTGAACAAGCCTATCAAAAGCAAACAGCAGCCCAAGGGTGCTGCGAGGAGCCGCAGCCATATCGCAGCGAGGCCACAGGAACTGCCTGCAATCTGGGGGCAGATAAGGGAATACAGATGTTAGCCCCGTTATTGAATTTACTGCTGGGGACTGTTCACATGTTACTGTGGTGACTGTGGTACCAAAAAGTCCCATTCAGCAATTAAAGAATCCTATCTCCCTCTTTGTTCACGGCGATTATGTTTTCTTTGTTCTGTTCATTCTTCAGCAGATGTTGGAGCTGGAGGCTCACAGCCAGCTCCTTAGTTTTAACCAATATATTTTATATGCTTCAGCAAGGACTTCTAAAACCAGAAGCCTCTCTAATCCAATGTGGAAAACCCTCTTTGATTTTTAACAGAAAAATGAACACTTGGTCTTCCAACAAGACTTCCTTTTAAAAAGGAAAGTTAGCAATATGCTGTCCAGCATTTTTCCAATATTTTTTAATCAACATGTAAATAACAATTTTAGACTTGAAGATATTTTGTTGTTTCCCAGATTTAGAAAGTTTTTGACAGGAAATAATTTTATCATCCACTATTAAAACACAGTATCAGGTACCCATAAAGACCCTGTCTGGAACCTAAAACAATTTAATTGCCTGGTAACGCCTCTCTTTCACTATCATGATGAATTCAGTTTGTCAGGAGAGATTAAACTCATGAATCCTATTAAACTTATCACCCTATTAAACTTATCACCAGCTTGTTTTAATTTCAGAACACACCTCCTTGCTGGAATGGAGATTGCATTGGGTTAAATGAAAAGGCTAAATGAAAAGGCAAAGGTTTTGCTGTTGTGCAAGCCCTCAGCAGTCCCATTGTGGGTTTTGGGTTTGGGTGTTCCAAATCTGAGTGAAAATGAGCCACAGAGCCCCTTGGGGCAGCCCCATGTGTTGTTCCCAGGCAGCAAAGCCACCACCAGTAACCCAGCAGTGACTCTGTGGGTGGCTTCACACAGGTGAGCCACAGAACAGCTTCCTCTCCCTGGCATCTTCAAAAGGCTCTGGGAGAGATCCTGTACTGAGCACCAAGGTGGAAATGTGGAAAATATAATAATTCCTGGAAAATTGAATCATTGAGGTTGGAAAAGATCAAAGATCTCCAAGGCCATTGAGTCCACCCTGTGCTTGATGCCCACCTTGTCCCCAGCCCAGAGCACTCAGTGCCACCTCCAGGAATTCCTTGGGCACCTCCAGGGATGGGCACTCCAAACCTCCCTGGGCAGCTGTGCCAAGGCCTGAGCTCCCTTTCCATGGGGAAATTCCTGCTGCTGTCCACCCTGAGCCTGCCCTGGCACAGCTTTTTCTCTTGTCCTATCAATTGGGTTGGAAGAGCAAAATGGAAGTAAAGAAATCCAAAAAACAAGGATTTCTGATGTGAGGGGAAGATTACGACATCTGATATTCCCTACAAGACAATATTTGATTAAACTGTTCTGTCAGAATAATACCCTAAATACCACCTTTTGCTGCATCACTCACCACAGTCAGAACTCCTTTTATTCTACACAACCAGAGGCTCTTTGTACCCAGGCAGGAACACAACTCTAGACCAGAACTTCAGCTTACTTGAGGCTCCCTTCAAGTAAAGTTAGGAGAAGAGTGAACTCAAGTTTTACACTGATAACAGTAATTACAGTAATCTGTGCTTTGACGTTATGACAAAGAACTTGTACCTCAGAACCAACTCCAAGTCAATGTAAAGGCTGGCAGGGCTAATTCTGGAGATCCAAAAGCTGAAACATTCAGTACAATCACTATTTATTAGCATTGCTACACATCCCAGAGTTTCATGGTCCTTTGATGTCCCATGCTGTGGGTTTCAGAAGACAGCAACGTTTTTGTAAAACTGTGGTTAGAAAAACCTCAAAAATTTTGTCAGGTTCCCACTCAGGGATTCAAACACAATTTACAAACAGAAATTTCTTTTTATGCATTTCCTGCATGTCTGCATCTGAACAGATGTGTGAGGTACCCTTTTACAGAGAGTGAGAATCTAAAGGCCCAGGGCAATGAAACCATGTGCTCAGAAACAACAGCAGAACAGGGGATGAGCCCAGGCCTGCAGATTCTTTGGTTTGGGGATCTGATCAGGAACATGTGACACTTTCTGAACCACAAGTTTTCCTATAAACCCATGCAAAGGGAGGCTAAGGAGACAGGGAAGATGAGAAAGAAGGAATGACATTTCTCCACCATTTATCTTCTCATAGTTTCCTTGTAGAAAAATGTTAACAATTCATGTTTATCAACTTCCAGTTTCCTCCTCCACTTGTCATACTAAGTGTCAACTTGCTGGTTTATTCAAAATGCATGTTAGTTGTTGTGCATTTTCACTTGCTTTGATTCCATTCTCTCTGTTCTCCCCTTAAGAAACAGGAAGGGATAATGCAGGGAGGCAGAGTATTGGGTGTTTTGGGTGCAGGAAAGGGACAGAGGAATTGTTACCTGGTAAATGATGCCAATTAAATTGGCAAGTCAGAAACCTCTCAGAAAAAAGAGGATGGGAGCAGCTCTGTGGAAAATCATCTCTGTTGGTGAAGTCCTGTGAGGTACCAAGTTTTATTGTTTCCACAGAACTGGAAGCACCTGCAGTTCTCATGGTGCATTTTCCAGAACAATCCCTAGGTCAGAGTCGCTGTGTGGGCAAACCCTCTACTCCAGACAGATCCATCTCTGAACCCAAACACTGGGAAATGACAGAAAGCTCTCTGACAGTGTTCTTGCAGCAGCACCCTGCACCCTAAGCCTGACAGAGCTAAACAAGAGGCAGCCTTTGTACACCAGGTTTTCCTGGGCTGTGCAAGTCTCCCTCGCTCCTGGCTGGGCCCTGCCCTGCAGAGCAGCTGGCAGGACCACAGGAGCACTCTGCCCTCCCCTCCTGTGGCAGGACCACAGCAGCACCTGGGACTCTGCCCACGTCACACATGCATCTGTAGAACTTCCCACGTTCTCAGGCAGGGAAGGGAAGCCACGAGATGAGTGAGACACATTTCTTTCTTGCTGTGTGCAACTTCTCACCCTCCTGAGACCTTTCAGCATCACATGCTCCCACTTCCAAGAAGGCTCTTGGCTTTGAGAGCAGAGCCTCAGCTCACAGGGCTGCTTCTCTCCTCACTCCTGTAGACAGGCTCACTCATCTAGGTGGTAAATTATTCATGCTACACGTTCTCAGTCTAGGCCCTGGCATCACATATCATGTTTAATGTGGCAAAATCAATATATCCTGAAAGCTGTGGTAGTCTGTGGCAAGCTGTGGAATTTTGAATACTTTTCTCCATATATAATTTCGCCAGTTTTGTTCTATTTAAATTAAAAATAATTTCTGAACAACACAAAGTAAATGTTCAGTAAATTCTGAACATCACCACAATAGCACCTCATATTTTAAAGGACAGTGGCTTGCAGGAAGAACTGAGGTGTACTGTAGTTAGCTTACTTAACACTGCAAAGCCAAATACAAATTCATGTTTTATTTGCTGGTACTGTCCAAGTTTATAGGAGTATCCAAATGAAAACATCAAATCCACTATGTTTCTGTAGTTTCAAAACCAATTGGAAATGCTTGCTTAAATGTTTAGCAACTGACGGGCATTAAACCCTTGAAAAACAATGAAAGCCTCTCTCCTCCAGAAATTAAATTTTACAAGAGTAAATTGGCTTGGACCAGCATCAGTGTGTCCAGCAGGAGCAGGGCAGTGCCCATCCCCTGTGCTGGCACTGCTGAGGTCCTCGAGGGCTGTGTCCAGCCCTGGGCCCCTCAGGATGAGAGCCCTGGAGGGGCTGGAGAGTGTCCAGGGCAGGGAATGGAGCTGGGAAGGAGCTGGAGCCCCAGGAGAGGCTGAGGGAGCTGGGAAAGGAGCTCAGCCTGGAGAAAAGGAGGCTCAGGGGGGACCTTGTGGCTCTGCACAAGTCCCTGACAGGAGGGGGCAGCCGGGGGGGGTCAGGCTCTGCTGGCAGGGAACAGGGACAGGAGGAGAGGGAACAGCCTCAGGCTGGGCCAGGGGAGGTTTAGATTTGGATATTGGCAAAAACATCTTCAGCTAAAGGTTGGTCAAGCATTGGCAGAGGCTGCCCAGGGCGGGAGTGGAGTCCCCATCCCTGGAGGGGTTTAACAACTTCTTGGATGTGGCACCTGGGGACAGGGGTTAGTGGTGGCCTTGGCAGAGTTAAGGGAATGGTTGGACTCGATGATCTTAGAAGCCTCTTCCAAAATCAGATGATTTTATTCTGTGATTTCCCCTAATTTCATTGTGACTACACACGTACTGAAGTTAAGGATTTGCAGAATCTGGACTTTGCACAAACAGCTCAAATGCCTTTAATGCCTCTGTAAGGTGCTGCATGGACCCTTGATACTTACCAAGGAGTAAGAGACACCCATTTGTACATCTGATGCATGACTGGTTTTGTTGTTTGTAATCAGGTTACTCTCTTATTAGATTTCTATATCCTGCAATAGAATACACACAATACCCTGTCCCAGTCCCCTAATACTTCAATTCCAGCCTCATTTAAAACAACTGTTGTTCCTAGACACTGAGCTAAGAGCAAGGACAAAACCAAATGCTAATGAACCACCTCATCACCAGGAGAGCCCTGGGCTGCTCCAGTGAATCTGAATCCTGTTCCCTTGCAAAGGACACTCAGAGCATTGACTCTGCCATGACCACCCAGGAGTGGCTGCTCCCCTTTGAGCTGGGATTGCAGCTCTATTATTTAAGGCATAGGAAGGAATGAAATTACAAGCTACTCCTGCCTGAGACTGATTAACACAAAATTCAATTTCATGCTAATCATCCCAAGTCCTTGCTACACGTAGTAGGAACAGGTCCTACAGTGCACAGAGAGCTGCAAAAGCCACCTTCTTTCAGAAATTACTGCAGCATTATTCACTGCAAGGCTCTGCTGCTCCTCCCTGGCAGGCTCATTCTCACCCCCACTGCTGTCTCAGACACAGCTACTCCAACCTGGCTGCAGCCAGAGCAGAGAGAGAATTCCCCCCCCATAGGAGATGCTGTTCAAAGGACAGATAACTCACCATCAGGAACAGTCTGTCCTTCACACATAGAGGCAAAGTGGCTGAATGCCTACATTCTGGAACAGCAAAATGCAGGGCTTATTTTAATTTGGACTGGGTTTATTTCAGAATAAGCACTGGTTCAGCTGGCTGCCTGTAACACTGCAAGAAACCAGAGCAGAGGAGGGGGGCAGAGGATGGGGAAGAGGAAACCTGAAGTTCAACAGGGCTGCAGCAGACTGTCAAAAATAGTTCAAAAAGAAAGCACAGCATCCTCCAAGACTGGTTACACTTGGGCCCAGGGACAGCTGGAAGTCAGGGGAAGTTTAGAGATGTTCTTATTCACAGGCCTGGCTGTGGGAGGAAAGCAGGGACAGAAGGACCCAGGACATGGCAGGCTGTGGCTGCTGAGCACTGGCCAAGCCAATCCTGCCTCCCTGCAGCCCCTGCCTGCTCTGTTCTCCCTCCTTCTCAGAGCTTGCAGGTGATTCATGCTTCCCCTCACCTTGATTTCTATTCTCTTCTTTCCAAAGGTTTTTGGAAGAAGAACAGCATAATAGCTCAGTCTGCCCAGGATCCTGCTCCTCCTCCCCTGCTTTCAGCTGGAGAGGGACCACACACCCATCCCTAAGGGATGCCAACCTCTGCCTGAGCATTCTGGGGAGCAAAAGCACCATATCAGCTCTCTGGTAGGAGAGACAAAGTTCAGAACTCCTGCATGGCTGGCACTCAACACTCCCTCAGCAAGCCTTGGCATTTTGATATGTCAGCCTTAGCCAAGGAAATACACAGAACATTTCTACACCTTTCTGTCTTTAACTAGAGGTACTTTTACATTAGAGCCTTACAAATTATTCTTTCAGTTCCTCCCCTGGAAAGAAAAAAAGTAATCAGGTGACACATTCTTCATGAGGCAAAAGCATTCAAAAAAATTATGAGCACGATTAATTTGAAGATGATAATAAACCAAGAGATTTGTTTCAAAGACAGCTGCTAAAAGCAAACCACTCCCAGCAGGTCCCAGTGGCTGCTTTGCACTGTGCCACCAGGATTCTTAGGAGAAGGCCTGAGCAACATGGGAGGGTTTAAATCCTCTTTGTCACACTGCACCAACAGCCATTTCATGCTCTGCTTCTGCCCTGCCTGCTCCTGCTCACCTGAGGGAACAGTGAGAACAGGGAACAGTTTCTTCAACGATTTATTCAATAAAGATCACTCCATTAATCAGATAAATCATTCAAGATATTATTTGTCAACTTTTTCTGCTCACACTGCAAGGAAGAAATTGAGCTCCTGGAATGTTTCAGACAAAAAGGTTGTGCCTACAAAAAAGCTTTGCCAAATATTAAGCAGACTATTATTTAGCAAACCCCATGCCCAAAGAGCTCCTACTGCCCAGAGAAAGGCCAGCACAGAGACAGAAATAGAGGTTTGCTCTCCAGCATCAAAACGGGGAGAAAATACATATATTTATCTTAAAGGTTGGTTCAGTCATTGAGGAGTTGCCTAGCAACACTTCCTAGCAACACCACTGCAGGAAAACCACGGAGAGCACTCTCCTACAAGTCAATTAGAAATGGTAATTTGTATGGGAAGATCCCACAGTCCGTTCCAATTACAAACAACAATGCTTTCCTCATTGCTATTTTTTTAATTAGAAGCTTTTTAAATTCATCCCTTGCTCCATTTTACTCTGCTTTCCTTTACTTCTCCTTTCCAGGTAACAAAACTTTACAGCAGCACGGCAACGTCGACAGCATTAGGAGCAACACCTAAAAAGATAAAACAAGGCATTCATCTCCATCTCCAAATCAATGATGGGCTTCTTCTCTTCTGCAAAAGCAGCTCGAGAGGCACAGCTGGCTCTTCAGGGCCCTCACATGTGGGGCACTGTCAGAGTCCCACAGAGAGCTGGGATTCTGGTGTAATTCTGGTGCTGCACTTCCCAAAGTTCACACAGCCATAGCTGGGGAACTCCTCCTCAGCTCTTGGAGCACAATAAAGGGATGTGGTATTGCATCAGCAAATCACTTTGCTGATCTGCAGCCTGGAAGCAATAGCTGTAGATAAGAATGGCTTGGGCTTTTTAAAAAAAAGTAATTAAAGTGCTCGGTAATTTCATGTAATTTAATGCAATGAGTTCCAAAATGAGATTTGAAAACTAAAAAGGCAGGCAAAACCTTGAGATGAGAATGATCACCTATTTAAAGCCTTTCAGACTTGAATCTGTCAATCTCAGCAGTGAAATTAAATGAAAAGAAAGGGGAAAGAAGAAAGTGATCCTGTGTGGGTTGGTGGCTGATCGGGGTTTAAACAGTCTCATTCACTGATGTCTCCAATATACAGTAATGACAAAAAATAGATTTCTCGCTGTCAAATGACCATAATTTTCTACTTGTTTACTCTTTCCAGAGCCAAAAAGCTATTCCTACTTAATTGCTTGCAAAAACTGTTATATGCTTTCATTAGGGTTTTTCCTACACACCCCCTCCTTTATATAACTTGCCACTAATTTGAGGGAGGGAGATCACAGACTCCCAGAATGGTTTGGGCTGGAAGAGACCTTAAAACTCATCTCATTCTAACGCCCCTGCCATGGGCAGGAACACTTTCCACTAAACCAGGTTGCTCAGGGATGTTTTCTTCAAACTTTGAGGGAGATAAGGTTCACAAAGACCTCACCCATAAACCACAAACTCACAAAACCTCAAAGAATTAGAGGAGTCCCTTCAGAGTCTTAGATGCTGAGCTGATTTCCCAGCACTGCTCTCCAAAAGCAAACAGCACCTTCAGGTGGCCTGGGATGCCCTCACAATGAAGCACCAATCACCACAGGCAGGGACTGCCACTGCTCAAATCCAGTTTGGGAAGGGGAAACAGCTGAGGGTCAGGGCCAGCAGGTACCACATGGCTCATTTGCAAAGTTTGAACTCCTGAAGCACTAAGCAAGGGGGCAGAAAGAGCAAAAGTCCTCCTCATCTGTGCCCCTGCCTCAAGACAGGGTCAGCTGGAATCCCCTCCATTCCCAAAACGTGTTTACCTAATGTGACTGTAGCAGCCATCAGTGATAAAGTTGCTACTGCTTCGAAAGACAAATCACTGCAGGGCCTCATTAACTTGGCCATTAACAGATAAGCTTTGTCATATTTTAAGTCCTTTGATGTTGCTCAAGACTCTCTTAAAAAAGCCCTAAAATCGAATTCTTCTGAGAGATTTTGCACGGCACACAGGATACCTGCCAAAACTCAGTTTCTTTTCACAAAGGAATGCCAGCTTTTCCCAGCTTCCAAACCCTGATGCACGTGTGCACTTGGAACCTGTCTCTTCTCCTTGGGACACAGGGTGGGCTGGTGCCCAGGGCTATTTTCTGGTCATCCTCCTACAAAGGACACCCTCAGCTACCAACACCTCCCACAAGGTACAGCTGCTTGGCAGGGGCTAACTCAGCTGGGAAACACAACAGGCACGTCTGGAAGTATCTGACTTCAAGCTGAGAAGTGACATTACACCTCCAGCAGCATCAGCTTTATAACACTATTAAGAGAAAGCTTATTAGCCTGTGAAGCCCATGTGGTGAATCTGCAGCCCTCTGGCTGACTACAGCTACCTACTTATTTCATAAAGCCCACAGCAAAATTATCCAACAGCAGCAGAAGGGGAAATAACCACAACTGTGTGGTTTAATGTGTAGTTTTTCAAAGTTATTTGAATGGTCTGTACAGCCTTTAGGCAAGTGTGGGGAACCTTTTCCTTGCTGAGAGCAATAGATTTGGTAATAAGGTGGATAATCAAAAAGCAGCCCTGCCTCCACAGCAAACACATTTTGATGCTCGGATTTATGTGACAGATCCTGCGTCAGTGAGAGCTGGGAGATGGAGCTGCCTACACCTTCCCTTTCAAGTGAACACAGCAAAAATACCAGGAGCACACTGAACCTCCAGAGCTGGCTCAGGAGAAAACAAACCAAAGCAGATTAAATGCTGCAACAGCAAAAACATAAATGCAGCAGGTGTGCCAGATCCGAAGAAAAGGGTCTGAGAAAACTACTGCCATTCCCAGGTGAACATGCAGGGGAGGGAGGCAGGGATAAACCTCCTCTCTGTTTATCTCAGCCTCTCTAGGGATCAGAGCTCCCCACTCTGGGGCTGGGCTGTGGGGCTGCTCCCCATTCCCCTCACTGTTGCTGCCCTGCACCTCAGTCTCTCCCAGCTGAGCTCTCCAGGCAGGAATCAGATCTCCATGGCACAGATCACTCCAGGGATGAACAGACACAGAAGGGTACCTTGCTCTCTTTTGCCCAAGTACAGCTCCCAAAAATAAACCACAAAGAGTGAACAAGCAAACTACATCCCCCAGCCTGAGCCACTCCCTGGACACGGAACCAACTCTACAGTTCCATGTAGTTAAGAGGTCAAAAGTTACCTGCAATGCCACAATTTGGGATTATGTAAATTCTGTGTCAACAGGGCAGGGAGCGATTTCTAGCCTTTTACCAACCCTGCATTACTGAAACTGTGTTTGCTCATCCCTTAAAAGGCCAGAGAAGACTTTCACAAAAGAAATGGAAAGGTAAGATTTGAAAGGCAATTTTAGAATTTAAATGAGAAAGTAGTGATTCTGCCTTCAGCCCTTCAGGACAGAGAGAAAAGCTTTGGCATAAAGTTAGGTTGGAACTAGCTCAAATCAAGTATCAGAAAAAACAGAAAGGGAAAAACCAAATCAAACCAATTTTCTGCATGAAAAGCATCGTCATGCTAAGAGTCCAGAGATGCAAAATTCCCTCCCGCACTGGAACGGGAGAGCAAGTGAGGTGAGAGGAGAGCCCCATTTAATACTGAAAATTTTCAAAGCACCCAGAAAGGACACTGTAGGGTCATCCCCTGGCAAGATGAAAGCCATCACAGGCATCCCAAATCCTTTATGTTCTTCAGCCACACTCAGCCACTGCAAGAGCCAACTGCTCCTGTCCTCGGTGGAGCTCACTGCTCCATCCCGACCCTGCTGCAGTCCCAGGGACTTGGCACTGCAGCTTTATCCCTGCTGATCTGACACGCCTGGACTGAAGCCAAAGATGGAGGGAGCCAAGGATGGAGGGAGCCAAGGATGGAGGGAAAACGGGAGGACAAAGGCAGAGGCTCCCTGAGGGCAGCAGGATCCCCCCTGTGAAAAATGAGATTCACTCCTGGTAAAATTTTAAAAGGTTTAATAAGGGGTTTAATGAAAAGGACAATAGGAGACAGAAATAAAGCAAAGAGTTAACAGGGCTGGGTGTTTGGCATGGTGCCAGGGGCACACCTTGGCTAACAAACCTCTTCTGTTAAATGCCCGAGTCTCATACATATTCATAGATTTCTATGCATCAATCAAATATTCCATTTTTGGTATCTCTTGGGTTTCGAGTCCCCCCCTCCTGTCACTGTTTCCTTCTTGCAGGTATGTTTAAAAGTTGATAATCCATTGTGGTCCAGTTCTGCTGACCACACCCTCTGCTCATCCTGTGTTCAACATTTGGATCAATATCTTCTTCCTTCCAGAGTCTCAGGCCCATAGTTGTTATCTTGGCCAGATGGTCCCAGAATGTGGGAATTTCCTTGCTTTTTGCTATCCTGAGTTAGCTACATGAGAAAAGCCATTCTACATCTCATGATAAAATCCTAAGAAATCACACTACTATTTCTAAGAAACTCTATCCATGCAACTAAGTTTTCTAACACTACACATATGACATCCAATTTAATATTTGCCAAAAGCCAATAATGCAATAAGCACTTATAGCACCCCCAACAGCCCCTGATTCACCCCCAGACCTGCTCATTCCCAGAGTCCCCACAGGCACTGCCTCAGCTCCTTCGGAACAGAATTCTCCATTCTGTTCTGCTTTCTGGGAGTGCAGCACAGGAATCCTCCCTGTGCCCAGCAGAGAAAAGAAGCATAGAATAAAACACCAGTTCAAAGCCTGCCTTTGGTACAAAGGGAAAGAACACGTGGGAAGAATATTGGAGGGGAGCAATTCCAAAGTAAGCCCAGGTCAGTGACAAAATCTGAGCCTCTGGGCAAAGCCTAAAGCTCTCCTGGAGACATCTATCCCGAGTCTCACATCCATTCTTATTTCTTCTTGTTTTAAGTTCCCTTTCTGCTGAGAAACCCCAGTGCCTGACCGGGTATCTATGGAATACTAATAGCCCCTGTTTGCCATTGAAATGAAGCCAGGCTGCAGCAGCAACCATGTAGTCAATCCTTTCTGTAACTCAGGGGGCAGGGATGGGATACAAGCTGCTAAATGTCAAGCAGCAGAGCCGTGGCAAACCCCCAGAATCTTATTTGAGCACATTGCTGCTATGAAAAGGAGCTTTGCTCGTGGATAACCTACAAACTCCCACCTGAGCTTCCCAAAGCTCCTGCATCCAGCATGAGTTCATTGGTCATGACATGCTGGTAAAGTCCTTGGCCACATCTTTGCTTGCTGTAGAAATTTAGTACTATCACCTTGACAGGGAGTCAAAGGGAAAAGGGGAAAGAGGAAAAGAAGCATGTTCACAATCCCTTTTAATACAGACTGCTCGAAGTCCATGATTCATCCCTTAACCTATGAATGCAAGGGAGAAGCAGGGGGGTGGGTGGAATCTGTCTCTTCTATGCACAGAAAGTCTTCAGCTTCTTCAAAGTTGTTTTGTTGAAGATGACTGCACATTTATCGGGTCCTGTCTTGCCAAAAGAACCACAAGTTCTTTGCAGAAAACAGTCTGACACCCAAGTACATGAAGATGGAAAATAGAATCGTAAAAGAAACTTGTTTTCTTTAGCAGATGGCTTAGTTCACCAGCAGGTATTTTAAGAAGCTGCTGTCTCCAGGTCTTTATGGAGAGAGAAGAAAGAGTTTAGCACTGGAGAGAGGGAAATCTGAATGCACTTGCAACTGATTCCTTGACTTCAGTAGCCCAGCAGAAAATGACTCCATCTGTAATTATTTCTGTAACAATTTCCAAACTACAGCAGGGTTTTATTTATGACTGGAGTGTGTCCCTCTCTTTCACTCACTTTCCCTGTCCATTCCTTGAAAGCATAAAAGAAATAAAAGCAGTGAGTGGGGACTGCCCGGTCCTGGTGGAGCAACACTTCCATTTGCTCCTAGTCCTTTCTGCCTTCACACAGACTTCAGCTACAAGAACACTCTGTCAGAGATGGGATGGGCAAGACTTGGGTGGATTTCCCTGCCTGTGAGACCAGGCTGCTGCACACCACTCCCCAGCAAGGCAGGGGAGTTTAGCCTGACCCTCCTCGTTCTCTCAGGGAGAGGAGAGGGAGCAAAACTTTCTGCTGTTCAGATTTATCAACTTACACATTTTTCCTCAGAGAAACGAGCACAAAGGGTAGGAGTTTTGCAGAGAACATTTTTTGCCTTGTCTGATTGCAGCCTCATTACCTGTCAGGGTTCAGCATCATTCAGTCAGTATTTTCTCAGAAATTGCTCATGAGCACAAGGTAAGGCCAAGGTAAGGCCAAGGCAAGTCGAAGTCCCCTCCAAAATTTCACAACATTAAACTGCATCATCATCATCCACAGGAATACAAATCAGCTCTAACAGTGGCAAAGATGTTCAGCAAGGCTGAAGCAGAGGGCACAGCGACCCAAGGATAAGGAGCACCTGGGAGGTGACACAGCCGCATACAGATCACTGCAGGAAAGCACTGCTGCCCTAGCAGGCAGGGAGAAACCATATTCCCAAATGGCAAACCTCAAGGTGTTCAAACACACCTACGCCACCACCACCCACACCTCACATGCAAGGCCTGGGGGAAAGCCAAGTCTGTTCATGCAGCTTTACAGTGCAAAGGACCAGCTGTGTGTGACTCAAGTGATTAGCAACGTGCTAATTACACTGCTCTGCACCAGTCTGCACTGGGAGATAGGAGAGAAGATCCATACTCCATCAGAGCATCCTGCACCACCAGCTCCCATTCCCGAGGGGAAAGTTTAGGAACTGCTTCTGCTGAGAATGCCTTTCCCTACCCCACCCCAACCCACCCCACAAACTCCACGATTCAGCCACTGCCTGCAGCATCCTTTCCTCCTAAATACAGAAGGATTGCTCAGCCAGAGGCTTCAGCAGGAGTGTAGGTGGTTATGGGGAGGGATTTTGCCAGCAGTTATGCAAAACCTTTGCAGGCACCCAAATATTTGTCTAAAAGGCAGGGAAAAAAATAAAAAAAAACATGTTGGACTATGATGCACTGGCAAATGGTCTTTACCAATAACACACATCAGAGGTAGGTGCATGGCTCTGTGCCAGAGGAATACTCCTAACGGAAAACCATTTCCATCTGCCCTACTTTGGATGTGGTAAATGTGCTGAAGGTAACCACAGACCCTGAGGCACCATTTCAACTTGTGTGCCCCAGCACTGGAACATCAGAGCCTTCACTCACAATGACAGGGCACCTTATCTGCAGCTCCTGCTATTGTGCAATTGCTGTGGTATCCTCATGCAGAGGAAAGGGAGCTAGTGCCTGTAGTGAACATATTCCTTCCCTAAAGTATCTCCTTGGAGCACCTCGAGAGTGGCTTAAAGCACAGGTCAAGAAGTCCAAGTGGTTATTATGTTGAAGGGATGAGACCTGAAAGGCTCCAGGGATGAGAAATGCCAACGATTGTGATTTCCACAAACTGATCTCAAAACAGATACCAGGATAGCGAGAAAAGGATGGGCACAGCCTTCAAAGGACAGTCATTTTTCACTGCCTATCAGCAACAGTTCAATTACAGCACCCTGTCTCCCCTGTGCTATAATTACACTTTCAGCTGGGCTCACAGACAAGGATTTCTCAGAAGCAGTTTCCATTGCAGCAGAAGTGACTGACTCCCACACTGCAAGTCTAAAGCAAAGCACTGCATGGGGACACCTGGGTCATGCTGTGGGGACATGGAACTTGGTGATCCTGAAGGTCCCTTCCAACCCAAACCACTCCATGATCTTCTAAAGGAAATGAATTTAAACCATAAAATTACACACCTGTGTGCACACCTTGAATAGTTCTTCTGGTGCCAGCCTTGATGCAAGGCCTGCATCCAGGGGTGATGACTTTACAAACTGAAGTATTCAGGTAGCCCAGACACAAAATGATCCTTCACCTTCAGGAACTAATAATGTATTTCTGAAAATGCAGCAGGGAAAGGCCTGGGGCACAAGTCCAGCCAGCACACACAGAGCACATACATACAGGTCACAGGTCAGTGTTAGCAAACATGACTGAAGCACCTCTGTGCCATCACAGAGAAAGCAGGGGAAGGATCACCACATCCATCCCAGTACACTTTGTCCTGCTAAAGAGCAATAACCACCAACTGCTGTTATTTCTTACCAAAATGGCCAGCAAATGTGCAGAACCTTAAACAACAAAAGGCAAGCCATGCTGTTACACATCTCTTTACTGCCCTTCTGGCTGCAGGAGCCCCACAATTGCCAACCTGATTCCCAAACAACCCAGTGCTCCAGAAAAGAATGAAAAGACAATTTGTAGAGAAAAACAGAGCACCCAGCAAATGACAGCACATATCTTAAACTCCAAGGCTTGCATCAAAGTTCAGTGATTTTGTGCAAGTCACCTCTGAACTACTGTGTTTGCACCAAAACAAAGGCTTGTTTTAACTGCTCTCTCCCCGCAGACCCTTCCCTACACTGCTCCCTTGCTGCCATCCCATGCAATACTTGGCATCCCTGACTTTTTGGCACTCTTTGAAGCTCAGGATTTCACTAATTCATTTCCATGCTTTATTTCTTGTCAGAATTCCTTTGAGAAGCCTGCTCAGGCTCAGGAAGCAGCACTGTGCCAGTGTGTGCCTTTTCTAACCGGGCGCTCAGGTGTGAAACAGGAGAGAGCCCAACCATCCAGATGCTCCCACCTGAGCAGGAATGAGGTGGGGAACAAAGCTCACAGGAGAGGTGGGGAACAGGCTCCTGGCCTGGGAGCAGCTTTCCATTCAGGAAGATGAAAACCAATTTCTCCACTCTAGCTCAATTAATTACTGCCACCATCTCCATGTGATTGAGCAGAGGACATGCTTTAGACTAAGAGCTTTTCTGTCAGAAGTTCACCAGTAATTGGGGTGGAGACTGTTCCTTGTACCCATGAGGTGCCACAGCCAGACTGGCTGCCACTGGGCTCCGTCATCCCTCGAGCCCACATTACAGAATCTCCCTGTGGGCCAGGCTGGAGGGGACCCCAGAGGGTCCCTGGGGGCACCTCCCTGCTCAGGCAGGGCCACCCCAGAGCACAGGGCACAGCAGTGTGTCCATGTGGCTCTGCAATATCCCCGCTGAGGGAGACTCCAGCCCCTCCCTGGGCAGCCTGTTCAGGGCTGGGCACTGCCCAGGGCAGGAGTTGTGCCTCCTGTGCAGGGAATTGCTGGGTTCAGTCCCTGCCTGTGGCTCTGGTGCCACTGCTGTGCCCCCGGAGCAGAGCCCGGGCCCTGCTCTGAGCCTCCCTGCTGAGGTCCCCTCTCACTAATCTCTTTTCTGACCTCTTCCTTCATCTTTAAGGAACTCACCAACAATCTCCATACCCATCTCAGCAGCAAGCCATATTTCAAGGTCATCAACAAAATGCAGGATGTCACCATCCCTAAGTGCCTGCTGCCTTGCCAGCACCTCTTGGGGCTCTTTTCCTCCCTGTTGTTAAACCCCAACCACAAACAGCTTTGCTGCTGGGATATCTTTTACTGCTCGTTGGGACCACCATGCAGGTTCTCCAGGGCATCCTCCTGTAGTCCAGGGGAGTCTGCTCTTCTGGGGCAGGGACAATGGTTTCTGCAGGTGGGAGGGACGACCTCAGCAACAAGTCAAGACAGCTTATGACTCCGTTCAACCAAACAAAAAAATATTCTACACCTGTCCTCTGAGGATTTTGTAACAAAGCTTCCAACCCTTGAATGGCAGACCACATTCCCATTCCCTGCCTTCACATTATTAAGCCAGGATATACACAAATTTCTGCTACAAGGAACAGACTCTAAGGTTCTCAGAGCTGAGTATTCTATTAATTTGAATTGGGACTAGTTGAGGTAAATTGATTTTTTAATGCGTTTATCCTCTATAGGGGCTTTTTTTTTCCTTCTTAAATGCTGATTTGCTGAAACTGTGCCTATCCAATACTCATTACTGAAATGCATGGAAAGCTGCCAAAAGAAGAGATGCCTTCTGGACTAAACAAGGGATTTATTACTGAGAAACCACAGCACTGGGTAAAAATCCATCACAAACTTATTGATTTAAAGTGATTGTAAGTAATCACCCACAATTTATATTAAGTGAAACATACTGCCATCTAATTTAGAGTAAGTGAATGGAATGCTACTACTCTGAATTCTGTTTAAATGCAAACTCTAATTGATACCCAAATATAAATAATTGAGACTTTCAGAAAACATGAATAAAATATTTCGTTATCTCTGTTTATTATGTATCGATAGATCATTTTTACCTATTTAAGACATGGTTAGACAGCAATTATTATATTTCAGCAGAGACTTACATGTAAGCCTCAGGGCAAATTCAATAGAATGGGACAAGTACAGTGAGGAGAGAAGAAAGTGATGTGTGGGATGCAGTTTAAATAACTTCAGCTTGCTTTTAATAAAGAAACCTCAAACTTTGCCTACCTTCCACTGCAAATGTGATAAAACCAAGTCATGCATTTTACTCAGACATGGCTCTCTCACCTCCAGAGGAAGCATCTTAGGATGAAAATTGTAAGGCACAAGTTATCACTGCAGCACCACATCTTCCCTCCAAGATCCATTCAGGGAATTGTGCCTGTCAGCCCCACTGATATGTCACGTAATTGGAATCCAATCCTCAGCAGTATTAGTCAGCCCTATAACCAATTTTATTTCTAAAAAAACATTTGAAGGTATTTGCTGTTCTTTTCATCTGTCAGTGTGTAAATGCTGTCAGGAATGGAAAAAAAATATATTAAATCTTCATCAGAATGTTCTCTCCTATACTCAGAAATTTGGCTACTACTATTTAAGGATGTAAGAACATGTTACTTTTTATTAATAAAACCAATTGTTTACAGCAGGAACAGACAAGTGAGCCACACTTTCAGTACTCCATTGGCTCCATGGCTTTTGAAGACCAGAAGCCCACCTCAAACCTTTTCCTGTGGCAATTCCTTCTCAGGACTGACACCTCATTTCTCAACAGGATCACCTTGTGCCAGATCATAACATGAACAACTGAGAAGATTCATCCCAAACATTCCCAGTGCAGGTTGGGTTTGGCCAGCTCCTCTCAGCTATCTCTCTGCAGGCAGGGGCATTTCAAGGCAATGTGAATTAAAAGCAGAAAGAAAGTGTTCTGATGCTTTCTATCAACTTGAAAATTTTTAAGTACTGCTCTAACATACACTGCACTCATGAGTTTGAACCTAGTCCTGCAATGAGCTGCATGTAGGTGGAACAGTTGCCCATAACTGGCCTCATTACAACTCAATTAAGTTCATTTGCAGAGTGCATTGCAAGACTGGGCCCTTAAGAATTTCTTGTGCTCCTGGAGCTTATTAAATTGCTGGATATCCTCCACAAGCTCTGCATCAAAACCATAATTTAGCCTTATTTACCTGGTTAGCACAAGCCACCTGGTAGCTGTTATTTTTGCTCAACCAGACACTTCCATGTCTATTAAACTTTCCCCATTTTTATAATCATCTGGCTTTTAACACCAATCCCCCGATCAAACACTGACAAACACTCTCTGCTTCTTAGCTGCTCTGAGATGAAGTAATAGTCCCCTGCCACGCTGTGTTGGACAGTGCTAAATTGTACCAGAGGACATCCATGCCCCTCAGGTAGTTGCCACGAAGCACTTAATTCTAGAGAAGCTGCTCTAAGAAACCAACCCTAATTCACAAGCTTTGTTTTTTAAAACCAAGTTACCCACTGCATGGCAACCTGCTTAGTAGAGGCTTTTTGTCTCATGATGTGAACGTTGCCAGGCCACAACAAGCTGTTTCTACACAGCTCAGGAACACCTGACTGACACTTCCACCCAAATGTAGCTCCACTGGGTGCAGGCAGCTGAGCTGGTCTGAGGTGCTTGCTTGAATGGCAAAGTGTTTACTCCATACAGAAAAAGAATGGGATGTTCCTCAATCACAGAATTGCTCGTGTTGGAAGGGATCTGTGAGGATGACTCAACTCCCTGCTCTTTGCAGGACTACCAAAAACTAAACCATACGAAGACATGTCCTCCATGGCTTCTTGAACACTGGCAGGCTTGCTGCCATGGGCACTTCTCTGGGGAACCTGTTCAGAGACCAAGCACCCCTCAGCAAAGAGCCTTTTCCCAGCATCCAATCTCCACCTCCTCATGTCCTGTTGTGGTCACCAGAGCGAGATCAGCAACTCCCCTCCACTGACCCCCGAGGCAGGTGCAGCCTGCCAGGAGATCCCCCTCAGCCTTCTCCTATCCAGGCTGACCAAGACAAGTGACCTCAGCTGCTCCTTTTAAGCCTCGCTCTACATAACTTCTGTTCCCATTTCGAGAGCATTGCACTGATGTTTGGAGACAGAGCCCCAGATTGGACACACATTTGTTTGCAGTCCCTGAGTCAGGCCCAGGGCTGGACCTCCCAAAACCTGCTGTCAGCTACTGCACTGTTTCTTCAAAGTGAGAGGAATTAGCAACTTAGAGTAGTAAATAGTAATCCTTTACTCTGAGGTGTAAGATTATTTCTTTGTTAATAAATAGCAATAAAGCCTCAGTCAGACAGAAACTGTCACACAGGAAGGAAGTGAAAAAGGTTTATTTTCTCAAGGAATGGCTAAGGTTGAGCAGGTACAACTAGCAATTTTTCTGCTGTGTTACCCCCACCCCTCTCAGCAATCTAGCTGTTTCTACGCAAGCTCTAAAGGGAATAACCAACATTTCAGTCAATGTAATGTCAAATAGCACAAAAAAACCCCTCAATCCCTCACAATCATATCTTCTACTGGCATCTGTGACAGCATCCACACACCCCTCATGTCTACAGCCTGTTACTTTCTGATGGTTGTCCTGTCTTTGCTTAAGCTGCAGCTTTGGAACTCAGGAAAGTGAAATGTTGATACTGAACGAGAAAGAGGAATTCACCTGTGTGATGAGCAGTGATTTGGCAGAGAAGCTGTCAAACCATGGAAGTGTCTCACAACTGCCACAGAATAATGAAAATGTTCTTTAGAACCCTGTGACAATTGCAAAGTGAGACAGAAAATGAAGCTGCCTACACCTGCAGACTGCAGTCCCTGCGTGTGAGCACATCAACCTCTGCTCTGGATTGTACAGCCAGTCTGAGTGGGAACAAGCATGCATCAACAGCAAAAAGGGACAGGCAGACCATTGTGCTTCCCTTTTCCCTGTGCCAAAATAAGTCACTACAGGAGTCCTGTTTTGGAGGGGGCAGGAGAACTGTAGGATCCCAAGCAGCTCCTTGCAAGGGATCAGCCTCAGGCACTCTGTCCTCGCCTCATCAGGGGCAGGTGGCTGGAGCCTCCCACACCATGAGGCCACCCAAAGACAGCAAAGGCAGGTTAGGCTGGAGAAAGTCTCAGCTCATCTGAAAATCCACTGACCAGCCCAGAGCACAATTCCAGGCTTTTAGAGAATGCAGTCTACATAACAAACATGCTTTTTCAAAATCAAAATAAAGATGCACATGAAGCTTCAACTCTGCAGAATCCATAAGTACTTGAACTTGCTCACCTGACTGTCAAACAGCAAAACCCTTTCTTTACAGAGAAGATCTACACGGATTCTGTCTTGCCACAATTCCTGAAAAGCTGCTGCTAATTTTAGTAATTCAAATTTTGCCTCACTGCAAACATTTCTTGACTTTACGAAAGCTGAAGATTTATATGCTTTAGACACCTGGAGATTTTCACAGGTCGCCAGGGAACCTGGATGTTGAGCTCTTGCCAGAAGTTTGAACATTTGAGAAGTGAGCACAGGCAAGCAAATATTTGAACTATTTAGTCTCCCCCAAAAGTACCAAAGCTAAGCACCCAAATGACTGAACACTTGCAAAAACCCAAGATTTTGGGAGGTCATTTGTATCAGCATGGAGCAGCTATTAAGAGATGTGGGAAAATCATCCAACACCTTATCTCAGCCTTCAGTGCTTATGAAGGCAGCAAGGCACACCAGGTCTGCAAGGAAGAGCATGATTAGCCTCAGGGCTTTTAATCACTTTTGTGATTTTATATGAAGTCCAAGTGCAAAGGTGGGGCAGGAGGGGCATTTAGCAGGGCTGCTTTGAGGCCAGAGAAAATACGAGATTATGCTGAGATGGAAGATTGGTATTATCAAATCAATACTGTATAATAAATACAGCAAATGAGTTAATCCAATTAGCTGAGTGGAGCAAGATCAATGTGCCGGTGGAACAGTAAGATTGCAAGAGACTAAAATTAAATGTACCCAGAAGAGAGGGGCAATGAAAACAATCCTCTAAAACAATGGGCTTTGGTGATTGTTGAAAACTGAACCCAAGCACAGATGTCATCTTGGAATTTTTGGAGTGTTTATCCCAGAGAGTGAACAGCGACAGGTTTCTCCACAAGTGAAAACACGACAATGCCAAAATTCTGCTTGTAAAACTGTTTGCTAAATACCTTTGCACTGTAATACACTAACAAGGAATAAAACCATCCTTGTAACATTGTAGCTGCTTGCAAAAGCTTATTAACTCCTAGCACAGCCCCCTTGTACTCAGTGAATATTCCAGCAGCCAGATTGAGCAAGGAGCTGTGGAAATAATGGGGAGGAGGCAGCAGCCACACTAAGCACAGAACTCACAGCCGAGGAGGAACAGGAATTTTAGACAGTCCTCAACACTGAAAGGGAAGAACTGAGCTCACATCCCATCAGTCCACGGCTATGTTTGCACAACACCACGACTCAGTGGCCACTGCACACACAAGGAACAGGAATGCAAGCTGCTAAGCAATAATTCCAAGTAAGCACAGAGGAAAACTCTCCCTGAATGGTTAAGGGGAAGCTAATGAAGACTGATTTATGCATGCATGTATTAAAATTCTCTCTGCACCAAGCATTTCAGATTTTAAGTTTCACGTGCAGCCTGGAAGCAAGGCAGAAGCCAAAGTGTTGGGAAGAACACCATCTCTTCAGAGGATTAGGAATTAAGTTAACTGCACATTAGAGATAAAATAGTGGAGCGCTTCTCTTTATTCTTAATAATAAACCATAAGGCATTAAGCTACACAGCACGATTAACTCCTTTCAACTCCTCACTGTTATTGCTGAGACAGCAGTGTGGTACTGGCACAGAAACACTAAAAAAATACAGAGCGATTAGGTTAAAATTAAGTGAATTTAGAGCAGGCAAAAATGCTACAGTGCAACCCAGAAGGGATAAGTCTTTGTTCCTGTAAAGAGCAGCCTAAGCACCTGCAGCGTTAGAATGAATTCCTCAAATGCCAAAATCATTCATGGTTTGAAGTGACCAGCTGTGTGGCTGGAGGTGCCACTCTGGATCCCTCCTCTCTTTCCTAACGCCTGAGTCATCTGGGTACTTCAAATACCAGCCCTGTAGTGGTGCCAGCCAGGATGGTGACAAGGATGGACCTGGGCAAACACAGGTGAGGGCTCATCCCCTCCGCCTTTACCAGCTCCATACAGTCTGGAACTTCATGCTTCTGTGACTAGGTCCCCCATTTATAAACTGCTCTGAGTGACATGACAAAATTCCAAAAACGAAACGAAACAACCAATGAATATTTTAGTCTGGGAAGTACAGGGATACTAAAAAAACAGGGCCCACTTTGACCATTAAACAGTTAGCTCAACACACACAAGGTTTCGGCAAAGCCCATGACCTGCCAGACTCTTGGGAATAAATGCATTCTCCACAAGATGGACAAAGCTCTGTCCTCAGTGTGTACCTGCAAAGCTTCAAATACTCTCCTGGTTCAGGGAGATACTAAATTTATTCAACTGTACCCTGCCCTGGTTTAGGACAGCTGGAGGAAGAGAAGGAACAGAGCAAACCTCCCAACCCCCCTCCCTCCAAGCCTGAACAAGCCTAAGAGCAAACACCTGCATGCTTCCTCCCCTACTGCCACCTTCCACCTGTGAGGAAGCTCCCTTGAAAGCTACTGGTGTGAGCATCCATCAAATCTCACCCTAAAGTGCTTCTTTACTGCCTGGACAAACTGCAACCCTTAAACCACTGAAAAAACTCTGGCACCAAAGCCCAACCTGTTCTGACACAGCTGTACCCTTGTCTTTGCACAGTCTTGGCTGTTCCATCCCTGGTTACTGGGCCACCTTTTCCTGCCTTACAGAACCTGGCACAGCTCCCACCCAAAACAGAGCAAATCTAAACAATCCAATAGCTCCACAGGACAGCTGAGGTCACCATGGCACAACATGCAGCAGCTGCTCTGGGGTGAAGCACCCTCCTGCTGTGGTAGGCAGCAATTCCCCTTCAGCTCCCATTTCTGCAGCTCTGTGAGCTCCTAAGCACAGCACCCAACCCTTGTTTGTGCTACCTGTGGTGGAAGACAACCCTCAGCCAGGCACACAGGGCTCTCTGAGGAGCTGGAGCTCTGTGGTGCCCTTTAGGCTTTGCCCAAACCAGGGTGGAGTGCCACACGCACACATTCCCCGTACCAGGCTGGGCCATGAGGTGTTTGCCACCAAAACACACAAGGCAGAATTAGAGCTGATGAAAATTTTCCATGAAAACACTGGAAAAAGGCAATGAACCAAAATGAAAATGCTTCCTGGAATGTCCTCTCTCCCAACAACAGGGGCCAGTTCCCCATAGACTCTCAGGCTGCAGGGATTTCACAACATCACAAGGCAGAGCAGACACATAAATCACCTGAAGGGCTTTTGGTTTAACTCTACAGCACCAGCAGCCTTAGGAAAGTTGTGTCTACTGAAGCTGGCAGAACTTTCAAATTCAAGGTCTGTGCACCCTTCAGGGAAAATACGAGAAGAGAGCCTTTGGTCATAATTCAAAGGAAAATACTCTCAGTAGAAACTTCTTTGGGATCCTCTGGACTGATACATGTCTGCACTTTGGGAACCTGAAAGTCTGGTTACTGCAAAGACCCAGTGCTCAACTTAGCAGCCTGGAGAGGCTTGGCTTGCTCTGGAATTCGTGCAGGAAAACTGAGATCCACAGAGAGCTTGAACTCTACTTCCTGAAGCTGGTATGGTCCCAGCTCTCTGTCTGCCCTGTTGGCAAACAACCTCAGACTGTGTCCCTGCTGGGGCATTAGAAACTATTACTTCACTTTGGGTAAACATTTCAAAATGACATTTCCTGTTTAGTCTTAATTTAAAAGTTATCAGGAGAATATAATTCTCCACCCAGAAGAGTGACTTTTCTTGTTTACTGTTTTCATAGATCTGCAGGATGGAGATATAACACAATGGATAATACACATGAGGAAATTTGGATAATTAGGCTCATTTTGGTACTGGAAAAACTATGCAAATCTGAGAGTCTCTTATTGGGGTGCAAAGGCAAAACAGAGCACCACAACCCCAAAATGGTGCCCTTGCCAGACAGCCTGTTCAGCTTTACTGAATCAATGAAAATAGATTATTTTCCCCTAACTTTTCCCAAAACATATCTAATAAACTTTTCCATACCTGTGACAAATTCAGGAACTCCTGGGATTTCTCTGATGTTCATCGGTGAGAAAGTTTACAATTACCTTCAACAGGTTTTCAGCTACCTACAGGAAGAAAGATTCAAACATATCATCACCCTCTGTCTTTGCAACACTTGCAGGTTGAAAAATTCACATTAAAACCTTTTTATTTTACAGCTGAATCCCTATTAATTTCCTTTTAGATCTTCTGTTTATCTCCCACTTAGACCTGTGTCCCTTCCTCCAAAGCATAAACATCCCCACACAAAATCTTCCCTGCGCTAAAGTTTGGCATGGGTTTTTTACACATCAGATATTACAGAGGTGCTAACTCTGTACTTGCCAGGAGAAAATCCATCCAAAGAATCCACCTGAACTTCCTGAAGACAGCCACATGCCAAAAAGACAAGATAACAGCAAAGCAATCTTCCTTTATAGAGCCAAAACTCGAATCTAGAATTCTAGACAAAAGAAAACCCTACGACTTTAAACTTGATCATCACATTTTGTCTTTTGTCCCCACCAATACATATTTGTGAGGGTCTTTGGTATCTTGATGAGTTAAGTGTGAAGTTTCCCTGATGGGATACATTTAAAATGAAAATCAAAAGCATGAATCATCAAGTGTAGTGTGCAGAGCTGTCTTCTTATTTTTCAGTTGGATTCCCGGGTTTGGCAAAGTGCTGAGCTCACACACCAGAATGCTGCAGGCATTTGTATGCAAGGTATATTGGAAGGTAAAGTCAAGGGCATTCCTGGTTCAGCCCTTCAGTGACAGGCAAATTCAGTCCTGTACATTTGGGGAGAAGGTTGTCAAAGGGACGTGCACAAAAACAAAGCCCAGTTTGACCCCACAGTAGTCCAGATGTCAGAATTCCATAGAAACTCGTGTAAATTATCAATTAGACAGAGATCCCTGCCGACTATGTGAGATTTACTAGAAATAGACTGTTCTCTGTTTCAGCAAGTAGTCACGGGTCTATTCAGAGCAAAGTTTGCTAAGCCAAAGCTACAGAGACAGGGAACAAGTTGATGGAGTTCAGAATTAGTAGTGATACAGAGCTCTTGCATTCATTACAGGGTAATTCTTCAAATCAGATGCCCACTTTGATTGTAATCCCTCCAAATTCAAGATGAAACTAAATAATCTCCTGAGTAGACTTACTACATTGCTAATGAGCATTTGAATTTGTAACTGGGGGAAAAAAAAGAAACAACCAAAACCACCATGATGAAACCTCTCATATAGAATTCCTAATAATAGATGGAAAAGTTCTTAACAAGAGGCAAGAGGGGAAGAGTCTTATCAGAAGAAAAAAACAAAGGCACAGATTCTCAATACATCTCTTAAGACAGAAACAGGTATCAAACTTCTGGTCCTTTGCATTGAAATCAAAGTTTAAAACCTACAATCATCTGAATAAACACACTACAGAACAATACACACTTCACTTATCTACTCACAACCGGAGTGAGAACAAATTTTATGTCTAATTCCACAGAGTCTGGCTGTATCCCCGTGATACCAGAGCTCATGAGTCCCACCATCACAGTAAATGTACACAACTCTGGGGCACACACAATTTCCTGCTCAAAAATGCTGGAGGTCCTGGTTCTTCCAGCCCAGGTGGAGGATGCAGCCCAGCCTGGGTCAGAAATGAGTGACCACTGCCTGTTCCTGCTGCCCACCCAGCCCCACACACTGCCTCAGCTGCCGAGTCCCTGTCACAGAATCACAGGAACACCAAGCTGGAAGGGGCCCGTCAGGATCATCCAGTCCAGCTCCCACGTAAAGAGTCAGAAACCAGTTACCCCCAAGCTTCAACTCTAAGTAATTCTTTTGATTACAAACCATTAGGCTTTAATACACACTCGCAGAATCTGCTGGGTTGGAAGGGAGCCACGAGGATCAGAGTTCAGCTCCTGCCCTGCACAGCACCATCCCCAAGAGTCACGCCATGCCCAGGAGTATTGTCCGAATGTGTCAGCATGGTGTCCAGGCAAAAAAAAATTCAACTAAATCCTCTCTAACTTAGATGGAGAAATAAACCTCCAAAGGTTTTCCCTTATGCCCCAGCATCTTGCTTTCTTTTTAAGTTAAAAGCGTGAAATTACACAGGTTATTGGGGAAGAGGCAACAAGGTGAACGTGGGTGACAAAAATTTGAAAAGAGGGAGAGGATTTGTATGTTTCCTTCCCCTCCCCAAACAAGTTTTTTTCTGTTAATTCTTACTTTTAACAAGATTTACGTGGAGCTGCAGCCCACGATAGTAACCTTCCCCTGATCTTCTGCCGCCGTTTCCAGTTTGTCCTTCCGAGGGCTGAGGGCACCAGGGACCAAAGCCCGAGGCCATCGTGCAGAGGTGCTGGCAGAGAAAGAAACGCGTTTGATGACTCATTTTATGACAAGTAAACGAACACATGTAAACCCCAGTCTGTCACACCTGCTCCTTTTCCCACTTCATTTTTCCATCACCTCAGGCGACACATGAACTTACAGACGGTGCGTTTTTTCCCAGCCTTTACTTCAACTTGCTGCATTTCTCAAGATGTTTCTCAAGATGCCTTTATCAGAGTAACTCCCAACCTGTCTCTCACCCCAGCACCGCGCAGCTCTGACACAGGAAGGGGGAGATGCCGAGACCTGTGGAGACCTCGAGGCACGGCCGCCCGGGGGACACCGGCTGCCGCCTCCCCGCAGCCCGGCAGAAAAGCTCCTGGCAGGCAGGATCCATCCGAGGGTTAAAACTGCCCAAATGGCCCCAAAAAGTCGATTTTTTCAGCCCGCTATCTCCCTCTAGTGCCGGAGCGCGCGGCCGCGGCGCCATCTTGGGCTGGCTTTCCCTCTCCCACACTGCCCTCTGCAGCTCCTTCCTGGGCCGTGCCTGCGGGAGCCGAGGAGAAAAAACAAAATAATATAATATGATATGATAGAGAGAGTACTTCCTTATATTAGCGGGGGGGTCGTTCCCGTCAGGACGGACTGCTCAGGGCAGACCGGCGTTGTTCCCCAATACACCAGCGCCTCACAGGCCTGGCCACCTCAGCACCAGCACGGAGTCTCATCTGACATGAATCCCTCATTTTCTCCCACAAAAATGCCAAATTCGGGCGGTATCAAATTGCACTAAAGGTGTTCCACCAGTTCCTGCAAGCACATCAGCATCAGCCATGTCTTGGTCCAGTATGGAACAGGTGCCCCAGAGAGCAGGACTGGCCCACACAGCCACCACCACCACCTGCCTGCCCCGGCTGTATTTTGTTAAAGAGATTCTTCAAAGTGACAGATTAGTACATTGCTGTAGTAGTCAGTGATGTATTTACTGGTGCAAAGCTCCAGATGCTCTGTAAGCCACAATAATACAGTTAAGTGGAAAATGAGTCATTTAAAACCATAATGACTATCATAGCATGACTCCGCTGACAACAAGCTCCAGCGATAACGCTGCGAGGTGGATGAGACGTGTTCACCGGGGCTGCCAGTCACAGAATCACAGAGTCACAGAGTCACAGAATCACAGTCACAGAGTCACAGAGCCACAGAG